>VUQI01006467.1:7936-24471 GCA_015106735.1 Paratilapia polleni
ACACAGAAAAAAAAAAAAAAAAAAAAAAAAAAAAAAAAAAAAAAAAAAGAGTCAAATAGTTAGGTAGTTTTTCCTGCATGTCACCTGTTATAATACATCTGACAAATTGTTGTGAAGCAGTACTCACTTGCCTTCTTTTTTACTTTTATTAATACCGCTTGTGAATTTTTATCCATGACCACAAGCTTTATAGTTTACATGGCTTTTTGTGCAACTGGTGTTTTCATTCCCTCCTGACTGTAAACATTTTGCCTCAGTCAGTGTTTAATCATTGAGCTGTCTCACTCAGATTTCATCAGGATGGAAAGGCGTGTTTTCACTTTCACACTTGTCCTCACATCCCTTGCAGACACCCACACATGCCAACCCACGCACACTGCGATCAAAACCACTCCATGTTACAAGCTTAATAGCCCCTGCAGAGGAACATGCTAATTCCTCCTCATTATGCAAGAAACTTCATTAAAAACAAGCCTTCAGATGAGGTTTTAATCTAAGCTAAAGATGAAAATGGTTGCTAGAAATCCTATGAGAGTATGCCCTAATGGTACAATCATATCTCATCTACAATGCTTTTTCTTGTTGAGGTTCAAAGCGGAGTAAGATTACAGCAGACTCTGCACAAATGCCATCTGTTCCATACCTCTCCTAACTCCTCGTGGGACTGTTCCAGGTACGGGGTTTCACGTAGATGTTCATTTGGGTCCAGGTCAATGTATGAGTCATCCTGACGCTCTGACGTGTCACTATCACTCTCCTCACTCTTCTCCAAGCCTTCTGGGTCTGACTCCTCATGGTCCTGCTCTCCTTCCCGATCCGACTTGTCTGAGTACAGATCCGGGTCTTTCAAATGGTCACTGTCACTGAACCTGTAGAAGCAGGGGTGTATCAAAGTCAGAATTTTAAAATCACTAAAATCAGCATAAGGCCCAGAAATCCAGTATTGACTGGGCTCTGTAATCTAGTTATGGTGCAAATAAATTTTTTATACTCACTGGAAACCGTGCATGTTGTGGGCTCTGAGGAGGCTGTAGAAATTAATGGAGTGTTCCCCGCCAGTGCCTACTGAGCTCATGTCATCCTTCCCCTCACGGATCATGGTCCTCTTCAGCAGGCTGGAGCACTTCAGGGCCAGCTCTAAGGCATCCATCCAGCACCGGCCTAGAAAAGAGAATTAAACTGATAAACAAGATGCAGAAAAATGAACTGGGAATAACTGTTTTCATGAAATTTGTTCATCTGGGACTGACAATGACCCTTCACCCTACTTCAGAATTAACTCCAGAAGAGTTTACAAAGCTTTTTCATACTGACTTTTATATTGTAACACAGGAACAGTTCTGTTGTTAATTTAATAAAAACTACAGTAGAAAAGGTGTTTGGTGCATGCATGACAAAACTTATTTGGAAAAGTCTTTCTAAATCAGGAAGCATATCGGACATATTTCAGCACCGTGGAGAGGGACTGACTATAAGAGGGAGAGGCTGGATTGAATGTTTCAGCACCATGGACAGAGAAAGAGAGGTGCTGTTCAGTGGATGAAAACTCACTTGTTCACTTACTGTCTGTTGCATAAACAGACAATCTATGGACAAAATGTATGTTGCTAAAGAGCTAACAGCAATATCTCCTAGCAGCCTATTATTTATCACACCACTTCAAGTCTCCTTTTGTCTCATTTTCTCACCTTTACAGAGATATAAACTGATAAAAACACTCATAAAAACACACACAGCCCAGTCTTTTCACATCTCATCTTACACATATTTAATATACCACACTTGGGTTTAGTGATGGCAATTGCCTTTTTTTTTAGTCTGTGTTGTCTTCTTTGTCCAAATCGCACTGAATGTACAACACAGTTGAATGCAAGTGTTAAAGCAAACTCAAGCAACAGAACATTTAAACAACTTAAATTGATGCAGCATAACCACTGATCTTTTTTTATTCCACCTTTTCTTCTTCCTTGACAGTTCCTGGGATCCAACTTACAATCAGTAGAATTCTAATGGCCAGGTGGGGATTCTGCTAGTAGAGGTTAATGTACCTTTGAAACTCTGGCGTCAAGCAGAGATGAGATTGGGTTAAAATTGAACAAGACCAGAAACACTAATACTATTAGACCACAATTGCCCAGTTCATGTTTAAAGTGGACTCATTATGCTTTTCTTTATTTTCTGTCACACACACACACACACACACACACACACATATATATATATATATATATATATATATATAGACACACACACACACACACACACACACACACACACAAAACTTGCTTCATATTAAACATGACCAAAGTTACAAATAATGACATCAGCGTATGTGCTTGACACAAATTTCCTAAAATGGGAAGCCCAGAGTCACAGCTCAGGCTGTTCTACAATGGGTTCTGTCTAGGGAAACCAGGGGAGGGGCAGTCAATCAGCACTGTTTTTAGGGTGGGAGGGCCTCAAAGAGACAGGAGTTAAAACAGCTTGTGTCAGACAGGAGATAAACTAAGGGGCTGATTAAAGGGTCAATTTAAGATAAATAAAAAACTGTAAAACTGAGTCGTGAATATCTACTATTAGAGTCCCAACATAAAAATATGGCGGAGACAATTAGCATAATTGGCCCTCTTTAATAAGACTCCCCCATCACTGCTAGCTAACATATGTTCAGCAATGTTTTTTGTACTTTTGGCTCTGTATGATTTTAAAGAGAGGTGATATACTTATATGGTCCTCTCAGGCAGACCACTCTGGCTATGAGGACAGAAGCCCTTCCCACGTTTTGTTCAAATTTTCTGTTTCAGAAGAAAAATGGCTTGAGGGTGAGCAGCTAAAATGACTTGTTTCAGACTGTGGATGAACTGAGGGGCTGCACCACAGCCCAACATAAGACAAATAAGGATTAATATGAACTGAGAGTCATGCAAAGCTACTCTAGTAGAGTCCAAGAATAAAAATATGGAAGTGGAAAAGAGCAGAATAGTTCCCCTTTATCAGTATGGAGAGAAATTACCAGGCCTGAGACAAAACATAGCAGATGGTTTATAAAATAAAGATAGAGGTTAGTGCCTCTTCCACAGAAGGCCACTCACTGTCAGCTCAAGTGCTATTCAACTGATACTAATATGGCTTTGTTTATGCCAATATTATGCAAATGGATGGGTTTATCTCAATCACTCAGTGGAAGTGGCTGCTGACAGGAGTCAGAGAAATGGCTTTAAATGACAGCCTGTCTCTTACCATCAGACTCAGAGGCAGCACGGAAAATGAGGTGGCTGCTGGGTAACGGCTGAGTGATGGAGCCAACTGCTTCTCCTTTAGGACCCTGATGACAATAAAACACAGAGAGAGGAAATGCACTTTTAAAACAATTACAGAGTCAGTGAGTTTCAGTTCTGTCTTTTTTTTTTTTTTTAAAGATCTTCTTTGTGGTTCCCTTGTTTCATCTGAAGTGTTTATATTTCTTCTTTTAGTTTTGAATCATTTACATGTGCAAACAGACACAATCTAGAGTCGCAGATATGTAATTATGCAAATGAGAGAGGATAGAGGGCACAGAAGCAGAACTGGTGAAGTGGTTATTTCAATAGTGGAGAGCAGGAACGCTGAAATGTAAAACATAAACTGGTAATTGGGATTCAAGCTTTTTGATAGTACAAAAAAACGAGAAAACACTTGAAATGCGAGGTCAGTGATGAATACCAAATTAGTGGAGTGGACGAAAGCAGGACGAGCTGAAAACAGGGACAATGGAAAATGAGAACTGCCAAAACTGAAATGGGCTCACTGGATGTATAATTTTCTGTGTGTGTGTGTCCTAAATTAAACAAGGATATGGCTTTCATTACACGGTTAACATCCACATCTGGTTCACCATTGTAACTGCAGGGGACAAAGGACTGTGCTTTCAACTGAAGAGTCCTTTCAGTCCCAATTATGTATTTCAGTTGATTTTGTTTTGGCAATCAATGGAGAGCAAAACTGTCTGTCTGCATAACAAACCACTCTCTGGCTTTGCATTCATTATTCCATTGTCTATGGTGCTATAAGAAAAAGTGTGGCACATTTAAAGGAATTATGAATATGAAGCTGCAGTTAGCAGCTGATTAGCTTAGCTAACTTTTCTTATAGTCATTTCTGAGCTTTCTTCACCAGAGTTGAGATGTTTGATGACCGTGACAGGTTCTCTCTGATACTGATTCCCAGGAACCTAGAGCTGGTCCACCTCAGCTACACCAATGCAAACATTTGTGTGTGTCTTTGCCCGTAAAATCAACAGTCAGCTCCCCAATTTTGCTGATGTTCAACAGTTGGCTGTTCTCTGCAAGACCATTGATTTCCTCCTCTCGTCATTAGCTGTAATATGGCCGATGGCGGTGGTGTTCTCCACAAACGTCTCTACAGAGTTCTCTCCATGTCTGGGAGTGCAGTTGCGGTTTTACAGCATGAACAGGAGGACAGTGAGCACACTTCCCTGGGATGCTGTAATTGCCAGTTTGTGAGGAAGTCCAGTATAATGTTGCAGATACTGACCCAAAGACGTTTTTGGCAGAAGTGAAAATTTCCAGTATCTCAAAAATACCCGGAAAAATACTACACTGGCCACAAATTTCCAAGTACTAAATTCACTTATCTGTGTGATGTACTGCATCCTGCAGTGAACTTTATATACAGCTCTGGAAAAAATTAAGAGACCACTCCAAAATTATCAGTTTCTCTGATTTTGCTATTTATAGGTATATGTTTGATTAAAATGAACATTTTTGTTTTATTCTATAAACTACTGAAAACATAACTCCCAAATTCCAAATACAAATATTTTCATTTAGAGCATTTATTTGCAGAAAATAAAAAATGGTCAAAATATCAAAAAAGGTCCAGTGTTTTCAGACCTCAAATAATGCAAAAAAAACAAGTTCATATTCATTTTTAAACAACACATTATTAATGTTTTAACTTAGGAAGTGTTCAGAAATCAATATTTGGTCATCATTCCACTGGGAGTGATGAAACTGTTATTTAATGATAGCAGTAATACTGTTAAGAAAGTAATCAGGTAGGGTCTGTAATCACCTGAGTCATATTTCACTCTCAGCTTGGATTTACTATTCCAAGCTGAAACACTTATCCTTTAGAAGCATTTCATTTATTCATGGTAGTACCTTTGTTCCATTCAGGGGCTTCTATTCTTTGCTCCTGTAACCAACTACCTCTTACACTGCTGAGAGTAATTTGAGACTTCCACCACTTTTCCATCTCAGACCGCAAGCACTGGTTGTCAATTTCTGGCCTTAGTTTTTTTGTTGTTTTCTAAAGGTGGTTAAAAATCATCATCTAATTACAAAAAAAAAAAAAAATGCTACAAATTAGCATGATCTACATGTAATTACTTTGATTTAATGTTTTTTTTCTAAAGGTATATTCTGACCTTGACAGCCCAGATGGACTGCTCCAGTGGGTGAAAGAGCTTGAAACAGAAGCCGTCCTTCTTGGAGGGCCTCTCGATCAGCTCGCAGGCGTTGAGCAGCACCGTTCCCACCCATTGTCCGTTTTTGTGAGTTTTGTAGATGAGCAGGACGCCTGGTTTCAGCACACACCACAGCTTGGTCCAGCTTTTTAGAGTGCCACGGATCTGGAGACGGTTGCAGAGAAATGTCAGAGATGAAAAAAGCTCTACCAAACAAACACCCTTTCGTGCAGCTTCAGGATATAAAAACAATGCACCCAAGAATTTGGTCAGTTTGGTTTTGCCAAAGTACGAACAAAATCTCTTAACTTGTCTTTCAAAAGAGCACAAAAGCTGAACATGAACTGTATCGTGATGTATCAATGTTATTGTTGCACTTTTGAACACTATTTTTCATTAAAGCATCAGTTGAATTTATTTTGCCTAATAGAAAAATAATTAATTATATTTTGTAACAGACTAAGGATGAGTGGTGAATTCAAATATATACAGCACAAAGCAGATACTGAATGTGGGATGCCACACCTTTAGCCAGTCAGCCATGACGATGACAGAAGGGTCGGTGATGGTGCTGAGCAGCTCCTTGGTCGCTCTCTTTTTTTCTTCCCTATAGTTCTTCTTCTGCACCTACAGGGATCACAGAGGGAGGGACGATGCAAAGACACCATTTTGCACACAAGGCTTCTCATTGAATTGCATTTGGGACCAAAAAATATGAGTGAAATCACACTCCTCAGTGTCTCTGTTAAAATAACACCAGTATCTTTTGCATTTATTGTGGCCCTTTAAAGGTTAAGCAGCCTGTATATTTTTGTGGTGACACAAGTGCACTACAGGTACAAAAATGTACAATGTTTTATATACACTACAAGTCAAAGTCTGGGCTCACTTAGAAACATTCTTGTTTTTGACAGAAAAATTCATTTTTACTGACTAGTTTTTAATTACAAAAAACCCCCAAATTGATAAGAAATGTTCAGCAGAAATAAATGAATTATTGCTGAGGCACATTTTCAGCGACCATCACTCCCATTTGCACACTGTATTACCTAAAGCATCATTTCCAATTATGAAAGCACAGCTGAAAACTGTTGTGCTGAATAAAGGAAAAAGAGCATGCATACACACATCCAGACAAACTTTTTTTTAGGTGCCAGACCAAAAAATAACAACATGTTGCAAAAAGAGGAAAGGTCTGCACACTATTTGTTTCCAAGTAATAATGTAATACTTAAAACATGTTTACAAAAGCAATGTTTCCATGATGAAAGACGCAATACATCTGCCTAGTATCCGGAGCCTCAGTCTTTGTGTCTACAGAAATTTAATTTGTTCTAAGAAATGATGGCTACTATATGCCTTTTTAGGCAGAGCTGCTCACAGCATATCCTGCAGATGGCTGTTGTTCCATCTGGAGTAACCAGCACAGTCACCTGATCTCAACAGGATTGAGATCAGGTGTCTGTGAGCTGTTGTGAGAACAGCTTTAAACTGTGTAACATAGGAAGTGTCCATCAAACTAATGCAAGCTGTGGGAGGTTAAATATATCCACATATGACCTCAACAAACTGAATGGATACCAGAGGCGTGCAAGACTATGCCTGCTGCAAATGGACTAAAGTACAGTTTGAAGGACAAAATCATCACTTGAAGTAAAAATCATTAGCTCTGATTGTTATTTTTTTGACTATACCTTTGTTCCTGCTCTCACTTTGCAACCTGCTGGATGTATAAAAGCATGAGTTTTTAGTAATAAACATGAAATGGGTGGCCTCAAACTGCAGCAGTACGTAATGGCGTGCAGTATGAACACATTGTAAATCATAATGCCTGACAAGCATCAGTGATTGAGCTATACGTAACACTCTCCATCAAAGAGCTTTATTAAGACTCATTATGCCTGTCCTGAGAATTAGTGTCTGGATACGCAAGACTTAAGCTGCTTTGAGCTCACTTACCTTGAGGGACTCCTTTTTGGTGAGCTTTCCTCCAGATGCCGACACATCCTTGTCTGAACCATTGTACAGCTTTGTTTCAGACTGTGAGGGCGCAGAAGGCAAAAGCAAGATTTTATTCAGAAAATAAATAGAGATTCATCTCTAAAGACGTCACGTCAATCTCTCTATTCTTCATAGTCATGTTCAAATGAAAAATGAGAAGAATCAGTTCTTAAGTTATGTGTTTGTTCATTCTAATGGTTAATACATCCTTTAAGGATTCCAAATGGAGTCAACTTAAACCCGCTTGATAAAAGTAATGTCGGTAATCTGGGAATTTCTGTTCAAGCTCCTCTGGGTAAAAACATCCACTAAATGACAAATGTAATCTTGTCTGCAAAGTGTGTCCTCTTAATGATAAAACAGTTACCCCAAATGACAATCAACAGCGTCTACTGAAACAGGGACATTACGTTAGAGCAGCAAATCTTTTTCCCACTGAGCTCATACGTTTCCCTGGTAGAACCTAACTTAGCTCTGTTACTAGGATGAGGCCTATAAATGCAGGTGTGTCTCTGCCAGATCCCTTCACATGCCAGCTAGAGTGATCTGAAGTGGCCAGACAGACAGGTGGGGGTGTGTCTGTGTGGATCCAACAACAGGGGTACTTAAGGCCTTAACGGCCACATGCAGGGATGTGATAGGATGGAAGTTACGTGATAGTAGGCATCAAAACTGAAATCCTCCTTTCCAAATCTTTTGTAGTATTCAGAAACCTTTAGAGCGTTCTTCAGCTGAGACGACACTGATTCTGTGAGGACTGCTGGAAACACAGCCAGGGCTCGATTCTGCATCTGTGCTAAGATGCTGGATGTTTTTGATAAGTCCACATAAGCAGTTCTGTTTTGCTTTTGGGAAGCCTTGCTGTGAAAGAGTTTTTCAGTCTCTAAATTGACCATCATGCATATATCATCGTCTCTCCAGACTTGTAATCATAACAACAATTTCATAGTGTCTCTGCTGTGACTCAGAGGGAGCCTCGAGACACCCACGTTTGCGCTGACATATTTGACGTGGACCTTGACAGATAAACTAGACGAGCCTCCTCCACACTGAGCTCACTTGAAAGAAAGGCTGAGTTCGAATTTTAGTTGATAAATGTTTGATGTGGCACAGCGTATATGATTTGTGAGTCATCTCAATGTAGGCTATCTCACGCCTTAGGCTAGACTGGGAAAAGGAAAGGAGACAGTGCAGTAATTCCCTTATTCTCTAGTCTCATTACACACCGAAGCACCCCATCATTCCTTCTTAGCCATCACAGTACATCAGCTGAGTGGAGGGAGTTTTCTTACCTTGCTCTTAGATATGGAATGAGAGTCCTCTTTTAAAGGCAGTGGCAAGAGGTCCTCCTTCCCTCTTTCGAAACCTGTAACCATAAAGGAAATCCTAAGTTCATCTGGTTCCAGCACCAAACAGACAAAACAGGGTCTTTTCTAACTGCAGATACCATCCAGAGTTCCACAGGGCCAATCAGCGGCCTCAGGATGGTTTTCACCCAAAGACAAGAACAGGCACTGTGGAGGAAGTGGATCAGTGCACACCTTTGCAATTCTCTAATCCTGTTATTTTTAAAACGCTATCCAAGCACTCAGACAGTGGGGAGGTGTGCTCGGTTTGTGTCATGTGAAAAGTAAACTGAGAACTGTTCCAAATATAATTTCTTATATGGAAAATGAAAAAGCTTTAGAATTTAGTGGCAGCTGATGCAAGAAAGAAATGAAGTGATTTTAATGGAAAACACTGTCAATGCCTATTTTCCTACAAATATTTTAAGATTTTAATTTTTCAGGCGTACTTGCTTTTTTAATTTAGTTTTTTAATCATAGAATATGATTAGGTTAAGAACAATAGGTTAGACCACAAAATTTGACATTTGAATATTTACTAGGATTGGGAACCACAGAGTAAGTCACAATATGATATCATGATTATAGTTTGCCCTTTACAATACTTTGCTGTATCGCGATACAGCAATTCTGTGATACTTGATGCATTGTGAGACAATCAACTACAATACATCACAGGAGAAAATACCCATAAAAAAAGCAAAAAGCCAGAGTTATAAATTTATTTACTGCATTGTGTTGTCAGTGTGCATGCGCACTGTCATTATTATTCAATGTCAATAATTTGTCACTTCAATTAATTCGTATTCCAATTTGCTGTACTCTGCTGTTTTCCTGCTGTGATTTTCTTCTGCTTCAATAGAAATTAGTTAGTTTCCATTGATCAAGGAACCAACCACGTGGCAGCCTTCAAGGCTGAAAAATGAAGCCAATACGGAGTGCTAAAAAAAAATGCAGCTCCCTAGGTGCCACTTAAGTTTGGATCCAAAATCAAGTTGAGCCACACATACTTCCATGTTAAAATGCCCAATTTTATAAGCTTTAAAAAGATAGTTTACAGCCTGGTACAAAAAAATGACTATATTCCAACTTCATAACATTTTTTTTTTTGTTGTTGTTTTTTTATAACTCACCTTTTAGAACTTCATAGAGGCTTACAGCTAGGGTCATGGCTGCTTTGAGTCAAAAGTGGACGCTGACAGAGGCAGCCATAGCCGACAGTTGTCTGCTAGGCTTCACCTGCACTATTTTGAGTCACTGAACTTGACCTCTCAGCTTGTGATATTTGCTTTATATTTTACAGCTTGCTTTAAAAATAATAACTAGTCAGTAAACATGAAAATGTATCAGCTATTCCAATGTTTTATTCAAACTCATTGCTGATGACAATAATAATTTGTTGCAGTCCTTTTTTGCTCTATATATCTTGCACACCGTGTTTCATTTCCACTTTTGTGACTCCACTGACACTGATGATTTCAAGTCCAAATGCCTGCTTTGCCAACTGGAATCCCATTACATAATGTCAGTCACAGGACCACAGTGTCCTTTGAAGCCACTGGAGGAAAGCCACAGAATCTGGATGGCAACAAGCTGGCACTGGCTACAAGTGCCTAATCTGAACTGAGCTCAAATCTTCATTAAATTAGCTGGTGAAAGCAGCTGAAAGGGGTTCCCTGTTACGATCTGGGACAGTGTGGGTTTGGAAAGTGGAAACAAATAAGAATGAAGTTGCTGAAAGGAATTTGTGTTTCAATTAATGTCAAACTGGGCAAATGTGAGTTGAATATAGAGTTGACAAAGCTACGCAGAAGGAAACCTTCTGGTCTTCATTTCAGATCTGCTTTAGCATTTCTAATCCTAATTAGTAAACCAGTTTCTAACCAATACCTAAACCTCAGCAACAGATTCCTCACTAAGATCGCCGCAGTTGTTGGCACTGGACGTCTCAAGGTAACAGTGAGCCTGTAAATATTTTATAGCTTCCTTCACCTATCTGCAGGCCATCAGTATTCAGCTGTGAGAGTGAAGGAACAACTGCAGAGCTTCATTTCTAAGTGAGACATTCATCATTTGAATAAGAGTCACATTCTATTTGAGCATCCATTTGCTTTAATAAACAAAGCGTCTGTGTGTCTTGCTGTAGCAAAAACAGGCAGCCTTTTCTGTATTCCTACCACATACTTTTATTTTGCCCTACAGACATCCTAGATGCTTACTTCTTAAAGGATGTCCAGTGAATTCCAGGGATGGCTCTGCTCACAAATGTTTTTGTCAAATCCACTTTTTATCAACGTGTTTTATTTGCTCTGCGTCTGCCATTTCCAGTAATGCTTTTTAGCAGCTGCTTCCATGCTGCTGGTGCTTTATGTGGACATAAAGTAATAATGACTGCAGCACCAACGTGTTCCAAGAAATGGAAGGAGCAGGAGTGCCTTTGTGTGTGTGGGGGGGGTTATCTCTTTAGAAACTTATGGCTTGGAATGCTTTCTTCTTCTTCTTGGGCATGAAAAAAGGGTGCATCCACAGGTCAACAACCATGCTGCTTGTGTAAGAATCGAGTGCACTCATGCATATCTTGGTCAAGAAAAATTCAGCTTTTCCAACGACCGCTTCCACAACAGAATCAGCAAACCTGAGCAAAATTTCACTGCATAAATCATATCCATTCAACTTGATCCCATTTATATTTCTCCCCAGCTTCCTACTGCATTAGAAGACTGGCCTCCCAGAGTGAGAACCACCAAACGTTACAGCTGAAAGACTGTAACCTGTGAGCATGAACTGAAAAGCAAACAAATAGAAATCTTTCATTTAGCTTATTGTTTAATGCTGTGCAGTATTAGCTGAAATCATCTGAATAATGTGGTTGCTAAATAAGCAACCAGTGATATGCCTCAAGAAATCAGGGCCCACCAGTACCTTTTCTTCTTTAGTTCTAATGCAGGCCGAGTTGCCGTGATACATTAGTCGTCCCAGTAGACCACCTGTACCTACTTGACAGGCATATCTCCATGCCATTTTCAGCTGGCAAGCTAGCAAGGCATAAGAGGTTACACACAGTTCATCGTCCCCATCCCCTGATCTCAACTCACAGAGAGGAAACTGGAAGATGATAGAATAATCAAATTATTTCAAATGGATTAAAGTCTGAATGTTGAAGAAGAAATAATGCTCATGTTGCTTTTCTTCCTAAAGCAACAGGAAACTCAGATTCACTTTCATCAAACTGTGTGCAGTATTAGGCTAACAAAAGATTCATTCAGAAGGCTGTTAGTCACCCAATTTGCAATCACAACTGGACAAAATCAGTGTAGTCCACTGGGATGAAGTGTCTAATTTCAATTTAAGACAACTAAATGTGCCACTCACACAAATGTGTTACCATGGAGCAAGAGCCAACAACAGAAAGCACAGAGAATTATTTCATTACAGCAAGCTAGACATAAAGGCAGCTTGTTAAATTGGTATGGCTAATGAAAAATAAAATATTACAGGTAAAACTGCAGCTTGCAAAGTTTACTCCATTTTCACATGAAGATCAGAGCTTCATTTTTAATAAGGTAAAATAAGGTAGAAAAGAACAACAACATAAACAGACAAATTATTGTTGTTAAATGTCTTCAAATCAAGTGAAATTAGTCACTTTTATATTTATCAGCAGATTTTTGGAACTCATCTTTTCTTTCATTAATAGAAATCCTGAAGGTGAACATGTGTTTACGGTAAAGCACACTTATCACAGCAGCACTACAAAATACTTGTGTGTAGTATACTTCCCTTGGAAATTTATGTGTTTTACTTTTCACAGGAAAGCTTTGAGTTCAACAACCAAAGATCAGCTGCCAAACAGTTGGCGTGATTCTTACCCTGTCACAAAGATAATGGTGATGCTGCTGACAGATGCCACCCGGGCTGACTAAGGTTAGAGTCCTAAATCTCCCGGGCAGAGACCTGCTAGACTGCCCATCAGCTAATGAGCTAATCTAAAATCAATGCCTTCTGGTGTGTTTTTGTTTCTTCATTAATGTCACATTATTAGAGCCTTGTCTGTGAAGTGTCCTCTGCCTTTAATCTTGGCAATCTCAGAAATAAAAACTCACCCGAGGGCAAAGGTTGGGTACCCCGTTGATGGCAGAGAAAATACAATAGTCTATTTGAAATAAAGTCAAATGAAATCTTGCCATGCTGCTGCCATACTTTATTTTAATGTATGATACCCAGATTAGAAACTAAATTATCAGTGTGTGGCAATTTAGCTTCTTAATGGTACCACAGATATTCAAAACCTTTTCAAGCAGACTGCTTCAAAAGAGCTGCTAAGCAAAAGGATGACAAATGCGAAACATTCAAAAGTTATCACAGAAGTTGGGATGCAAAGACAACAACATTTCAAAGAAATGTTGGAACACCGAGGGTGTAAATTCACCAAATCCATGTACGTATGTGGCTGAATATCAGGGACTGTGTGTTTGTGTGTGATCTCACTGTGCATAAAAAAATCACAGACTGGAGAGAGAAAGAGAGAGAGAGTGAGAGAAAAGGGACTGAGATAGGAAGAGCTGTGTGCTGCTAAATCCAAAGCTTTTACACATTAATCATATCCCTTACAGAATGAACAGAGACTACATCATTAGAAGCACAGTGTATGTCAGACAGCAGACACATTAGTCAAGGGGGGAATATGGCAAAAAGCACAGAATAATGAGCCCTCCCTAGTTATGTAGTTTGCTGTTTCATTGAAGCATTACGTCAGCTATCCTACAATTTGCAATTCTGAGGCCCTCAAACACATAAAAAGGAAATGTATCGCTAGGAACTCGATGTAACCAAACTACGTAAAGAGCTCATTATCTGCTTATGTCCATAGAGATATAGGTCTGACCCTGAAAACTTCACTTGATGATCACTTGCAGTTGTGGTATTGCAGACATTCAGCACCTCAACTCTGAGCTACAGTCATATTTAATGCAACACCGAAGCTGCCTCTCCCACTAGAAGGAGACGGTTTTCATTGCAGGCACCTTGGATTCCTACCACATCACATCCATTTAAATCAAGTTCATTTAAAGCTCATGAAACCAGAGTGATCTGGAGGCTTAATCAATGCAGCCTCTACTTCTCTTTAGAATCGGCTTACAAGCAGCTTTCTGCTGTATTATTCTGGTAGAAAATATGGATGCTGCCATGGTAACAGGTGAGCTAAGAACAACAAATGGAGGGATAAGATTGTGAGCGGAGTGACTTTTCAATTTTAGGAAGCAAATTGCCTGGGTGTTTGCTACTATGGGAAACCTGCCATAGAAACAGCATCTCTACGGTTTTGGTGCCATGTCATAAAAACTGAGAGAAGTCTGGTTCGCTGAAGGGAAAGAAACTGTCACAGATACTGACTATTTTTAGGATAATTTAGTATATGTGAGCAAATCTGTCAAGTAGCATCAAGTGCTGATTTCCTATAGCAAAAGCAGTACATGAATTCACTTAACTAGGAAGGTACTTTTTGCTGCTCACTTATTTCCCAAGGTGTTGCCACAGCGGATCGATCTGCAAGATTGATTTGGCAACCATCACATTTATCCAGGCTTGGGACCAGCACTAGGAGTACACTAGCTTGTGACCTCCTGAGGCTGGGTTTGTGTCTCCTCCTGGTCTCGAACCAGGAGGATCTTTCTTGTGTAAGATGTTTAACCACTACACCACAGAGCCACGATGAATTCACTTAACTACAAATTCAACTTCAAATGCTTTTTTGTTCATCCATAAAGATGCTTTTGTCACTTGTAGCTGGTGCTATTCAACAATTTTGCTGTTCAGAATGACCAAAAAAAAACAAAAAAACGCCAAGACTGCTGTTTCAAAAATTCAGCTGTACACAACTGTGTGTGACTGCCAGTTTAAAGGAGAGAAGAGAGAAAGGAAATGACATGCAGCCAATGGTCCACCCAGCAGGGATTTGAACCGTGCAAGATGCGTACTTATTTGGGATGTGTTTGATTTAGACGAAAAATATGTTTTATTCCCACTGTTGTTGGACAAAGATTTTGTGATAAGGGTTATTTTTTGAGATTTTGGAAAGTTTCTTAGGGACCACAGAGGATATCATTCAAGTGTTTCCTTAGGCTAAGTAGTCCTCCCTGTGACAACTGAACTATTCTGAACTATTCAAGAGTGAAATTAGAGGAATTCTCCTTTAAACTCAAACAAATCAACATAATTATACATATTATGTGATACAGTAATGTGTCATTTCCTCTTGGTAATCTAAAAAAGCATCCTATCCACCATGCAATATGCTAGGTCATGCTGACCTCACAATGAGCAGGGACTCTATCTAATTATGGACTACAGGCGGGCAGCTTTTTCCACCCTCTTATTAGTTTTACCAAGGCCCCAATTTCCACCTCTAAATCAATTTCCGCTGCAGTCAATCCCTGACTACAGAGGAACTAAGGGTGTGCTCTCTCACTTAGCGATGGACCGATGAACAATGCGACGTTACAATACAAGGTTAGAACATTACCTATGAGTCAAACCTGCACAGCTGAGCCCAAGTCTCATTTAAATCTCCAGGCCCGGTTCCTGGCCTTCAAACCTGCTTCTTATGCAGCCTGTCAGCTCACTGCACAAACAGACACGACAACAGCTGTGATGAAGTGGCCCAATCCACGCTGAAAAGGCTGTACTTTCATTCTGACGAGACGAAACAGCCCATTATCTTTTGAAAAGGGTGATATTTCAAACAGGATGTGTCTGGATGAGAGAAAGGGCATTAGGCTGGTTGTATTACCATGGCTGCTGTTTTGTGTCGGTCTATTTATAATTCACTTGAGCTTATGTGCAGATACTGGGACTGTTCCTCAGACAGCAGGTAATGACCTTTTGGCTTGTCAGCTGATATACGGTGCCTTGAAAAAGTATTCATACCCCTTGAACTTTTTCACATTTTGTCACGTTATAACCACAAACTTAAATGTATTTTATTGGGATTTTATGTGACAGACCAACACAAAGTAGCACATAACAGTGAAGTGGAAGGAAAATGATACATGGTGTTCAAAGTTTTTTACAAATAAAAATCTGAAAAGTGTGGCGTGGATTAGTATTCAGCCCCCTGAATATATGTCAATAATTTGTCAAACCACCTTTCCTATGTTTAGGGTCATTGTCCTGCTGGAAGCTGAACCTCCACCTCAGTCTCAAGTCTTTTGCAGCCTCTGACAGGTTTTCTTCCAGGATTGTCCTGTATTTAGCTCCATCAACTCTGACCAACTTCCCTGTCCCTGCTGAAGAAAAGCATCCCCACAGCATGATGCTGCCACCACCATGTTTCACGGTGGGGATGGTGTGTTCAGGTTGATGAGCAGTGTTAGGTTTCTGCCACACATACTGTTTTGCATGTAGGCCAAAAAGTTCAATTCTGGTCTCATCTGACCAGAGCACCTTCTTCTACATGTTTGCTGTGTCCCCTACATGGCTTGTTGCAAACTGCAAACAGGACTTCTTATGGCTTTCTTCTTGGCACTCTTCCATAAAAGCCAGATTTGTGGAGTACACAACTAATAGTTGTCCTGTGGACAGATTCTCCCACCTGAGCTGTGGATCTCTGCAGGTCCTCCTTATCTTGAGCCTCTTGGCTGCTTCTCTGATTAATGCTCTCCTTGCCCGGGCCTGTCAGTTTAGGTGGATGGCCATGTCTTGGTAGGTTTGCAGTTGTGCCA
>VUQI01006475.1:3896-14734 GCA_015106735.1 Paratilapia polleni
ATGACTTTATGGTTCAGCTTTGACCTATCATAGTTCTGCAAAGACTACTTTTCTGTTTTCTGTGTTACTACAAATTATTGACATTGTAAAACCCTAAAATTGCCCCACTTGTTGCATTCAGTAATATGTTTCACTGGTATTTCCCACTTACAGAGAAAATATGAAGCCCTTATAACCTTATTATTGTAACTCGATTAGCCTATACTCACAGTGTTAAAATGTTGGTATGCATGGTATTACATATGCAGTCATTTGATGGGTGAGATCAGACACAGCAAATACTTCTGCAAACATTTATTTCTTTTATTTATAGATGAGAGGGAAACACATGGTGTGTGGCTCTCATCTATCTACTTTCATAACCTATGTACTCATCCTCTCTTCCTCCTCCTGCTTTGTTCTCGCATGCTCGTCTTTCTTTCTCCTTCTTCTTACCAACGCTCTCTCACTCTCTCCCTCTCTCTGCACACATAACACACACACACAAACTCTTTCCTCCTTCTTAACCTCTTGAATGCCTGGTTTCCTGTCTCCCTGCAGCCTGAAAGCCGAGCCAAATCAATTAGTCTGTAGAAATTACAGAGCAATAAATAACGAGGGCCAGTCGGCAGTAAAGGAGACGGGCGGAGGGGAATCCAGAGTTATGGGACCCCTCCTGTCTGCATGTTCAGCTCAGGATGCTGCACCATCACCCCCCCCCACACACACACACACACCTCTAACAATGTCACTATATAAGCTGTTTATGTGCTTCACTGCATCGTGTTTACAGGTTGGCCTAATCTGTTTGGAGTATTTGATTTAATGAGAGAAAGAAGAGACAAAGGAGCATTTTGCCTGCTTAATGCTCATATTTACCACTGCTGTGAATTGTAAATGTATTGAGACTGTGGGTAACTGTAGACCCCAGTCAGGGGGGACATCTACAGTTTACGGGTGTTTGGCTGTCCATGACCTTGGGTTCTTCTGATGTTACCTGATCTGTCCTGTTGCAAACTGTTCCAGTCAAATCATCTCTCTGTCTCCAGCATACTCACACACAAACACACACACACGCACAATGTTCTGAACATAGATGGCAAAAAGTATTGTTTTTAGCTCTTACATAACACTTATAGTTTGGATGTGATCCATCTCGACATTTAAAAGCAGTGAAAACACCTTAAATGATATTCCTTCAGCTGGAAATTTTTTTACCTTAAATGAACAAAAATGTGGACAAACTGAAATATCTCCAAAGTTAATATTTTTGTACAGCTGCTGCACATTTTGTATGTAGAGACTGTTATGTGTTTATGAATTTTTCAGGTTATCAAATGGGTCAAATTAAGGTACACTCTGTACTTCAGCATGTGTGTATTATTATTTTTTACTGAAGCAGTGGGAAGGGAGTTTAAGGGGTTTAATGAGAGTTTCTGTGTCCCGCCATAATGTTACATTTGTATGGACTTCCATCAGGGAACTATTACTGTAAGAAAACAGAAAACTCCTGGACTGCAAAACAAACACAACTTGTTCCATTTGTGCCTTTTTGAAATGTACTTCCACTGTCAAAAAGTCAGAGACTAATGTATTTTGCAGTTTTGTTTTTGTTGCAATCTATGTAATGCATGTTGTATGTTGTGCAGACAAATTTTATAGAAAAATAGCAAAAACTGTTGTTGTACAACAGAGCTGAGGGGTACAAGGCGAGATTAATGTGTTAGTGAGGTACACTGAGCCCTACATTTTTATTATAATGATGGTAGCTTTCTTTTTACCTGCCTAAATCACTATGCTAACTTATACTGCATACTTAACCTGGACCAGAGGAGGGTTTATTCAGACATTTTCACAATTCTTTTCCTGACAGGCTCTAAGAGCAGTACAGATCTTTAGATGAGGATATATATGCATCCTGTTGAGCACATGTTAGTAATACCACAAAAAAAAAAAAAAAAAAGTTGTGCTGCAAGGTCACAGCAGCACAAATGTATCACAAATGCATCACATTGTCATGGGAATTTACATGCATTTAATTGTTGATGCAGGCAATGCATAAATATGTTTTTATGCATGTTTCTTATTTGCTGCCAATTCAGTTTTACTCGACTGCATGGCTGCAGCAGTTATGCATATTACATAACCGATGAATGTTCACTGGTATTTATCGAATGAAGTATTCACTCAATAAAAAACTTCACTCTGATTTGGCCAAAAGCTACTGTGATGTCCATATTTCCTTCATCATGTGACAGTATAGATCTGAATGCAACTGTGTATGCAATGGATTCAGTTTAAAGTTTAACATCTTATGCAGCTGTCATGCTATTAACCCTCTGAGGTTGAAGTTGTCATAGGTGACAAACCTAACCCTAACCCTATATACTGGAGAAAGGCAAAACAGAATTAATGGGGGGAAAAAAATGTAAATAGTTTTTGATGTGTGTCAGTTAGAATGTATTTATTTATTTAGTTGGTTCTGTGATTGCCAAGACTTGGGAGAACAATGTAATAAAAACAAAAATGACATATTCTGATTGCCTAGGATTAGAGTTAGAGTTAAGATTAGGAATGTGGTCATCACTGACGATGACATAGACATAAAAGTACAATAAGTGAAATATATTATATATATATATATATAAGTTAATATAAATATATTAACTTATGAATTAACAATATTAAAAGTTTTCTGCAGGTTTCCTCTCTTTCCTAATTTTTAACACCAGTATTGTCTTTTTTGTTATTGTTGTTGGATTAACATCTGATTTATTCTTTTGTCCAGGCATGCTTTACATTTGCAAACCTAAAACAAATAAACCAACTGCCATCAAATGAGATGACTAGATATTATGTTTGTAATTTGATGCATCTCTCAGGAGCTGTGTCAGGTCTTGATGGATTTTTTCCTATTTCTTAAGGACACGACTTTCAGATACTGTTCAGCTGCTGTAAATAGTTTTATTTTCTTCTTTTGTCCTCCACTTGTCCAGTTTCCTCAATTTTTTAAGGACAGACTGCACACCATGCTGAGATATGCCACGTTTTCAGCTAATAGCTCTTTGGGAATCACATTTTTGGTGCAAATTTTAACCAATTTAAAAATGGTTCTTTGCTAAGTTGTCTATTATGTGTTGACAGAACACTGGTTCATCCCTTGAGTTAGGTGCATTTTTTTTATGCTTGAGTGATTCATCAGTTAGTGTCAAGTGGCTTAACAAAAAAAAAAAATTTCCAAAGAAAAACTTGAGGACTGGAGAACTATTGCTCACAACCACTTTAAAAAATTACAAAAAAAGTCTGGCTCCTTGGAAGCAAAACACAAAGAAATGAGGGGTGACTCAGAACTTTTGCACAGTACTGTACTTGACCTCCCATAAAGTGAGGGGACTGAATATTAACAGTAGGTAAGGGTTAAAATTTCTCAAACCAGTTGCTGACAGAAAAAGACAAATTGTGATGGCAACATAATGACAGGCTTGTAAAATAAGTGGTTTGATTAAACTCATTGCACAACTGTGGAAAACAGATTTTGACCCTCTGAAATGAATGTCAGCATGACCTCCCAGGGAGGACACATTTCCACTGCATGTACTCACAAAGATCCACTGTAGCTACTGGGCTTAAGTGGTGCATATTTCAAACATATATACATTTCATCAAACTACCACAAACCAGCCAATTAGAAACAGCTTTACTCTTTTGTTTAACCATGACTATTTCATTGATTTAACTGCACATTTACTAATGTAACCATGAAGGTCCTCTTTCACTAACCAAGCTCCTTTTGTCTTTGTGATTTATTTTATTCCTGTGGGTCATATTCAGAGGATATGGTCCAACACCATATATAGCATTTCAGGTTTCAGGTCAAGTTTTTTCCACAGTTTTTAAGACAGTACATAGAGGATGAGTTCTTCCCTGTGACTGGTTTCGTCTCTCCAGCAGGCTGTGTCAGCAGACACCACTGTGGATGCACGTGGCTGGTTGTTGTATTACGACTGCTTCTCTGTGTGATAAGCAGCTCTGATGTTGTCCCAGTGTTAACTCAACATCCTGTGTCCACACTCTCTTCCTGGCCTTATCGTACACGGTGTATGTAGACAGAATCACAAATACTTCCGGAGGTCAGTAGATAAAATAGACCAACAAACACTGAACTGAACACAAAATCACAACAGTCAGCTTCATCTGTCTGAGCATGTGTGTCTAGTCCAGGGTTCAGTGTGCTGCTGCAAACAGTTAAACTTTAAACAGCAATAAACAGAGGCGTTACTCCATGACTCTAGTCCACCTCCCCAGTGTGTTCATTGACCAGATTGTTACTGCAAAAGTCCAGTAAACCATTTCAAGTTTTGTCCCACTTAAGGCTGGTTCTTAAGGCACAAGCAGGAAGACACAGATCATAAATGGCCTACCTGCAGAGTGCTCAAAACTAATAGAAATGACCACAAAGTCCTGCAGAAGATTAAAAACTACAAAGATAAAAATAAAACAGCGACAGCATTCAAACTAAAAGCTGCAGCACTCAAACTGCAAACTGTTTACGGCCCTGACACATGAGCCTAGTGCCAAGCACTTGTGGCATCTGTCAGTGCATCACACTGTACTGTTTTGGTGCTTTAGTTTCATTCATCACTGTAAAGTCTGGCTAGAGTTCCACATTGCGCAGATATACCAAGCTGTTTAAATGAGGATTTAAACAGTTTGGGGTTGCTTGAGTAGAAACTTTCCCAAACCAAATAAAAAGCAGGCAATAACAGAGACACAACCCTTCAAGTTAAAACAAACTTTGAAATACTCAGTCTATAATAATCTTTTCTTCTTTCAATTTCTGCCTCTCAAACAAACTCTTTATCCCATTGTGATTTTGTGAGTTTATATTTCCCAGGTAACCAGGAGACTTTGAGAACGGGGAGGCTGTTTGGAGTTGATATGATACCATTTTTGGCACTGAAAACCTTAAATATTTAGGCTGCTTGAGATGAGAGAATGTTATATGGATGATGAGTAAAGAAAGGCGAGACAGATGTTGTCAGCAGTGCAGTTTATTTTGCCGATGAGACGTTTTTTCTCTCCTTTTGGAGGATCAAAGCGTCTAGTCTTAGTCCCTTCGTAACAAATATGATGCTTTGATTATTGAACTTTGCCAAGCGATGATAACCGCTGTTTATTTAACAAATACAGACCGGAATTTGCTGAAAATGTATCTGGAAAATGTTGTGCTTTCTGTTCAAAGCCCAGTAACAGATGAGGATGTGGGTCACGACTGACACAGTGGATCACAATCACAGTTGGTTTGTTCAAACGCTGGATTTTTCCTTACTTCAGCTGAAGAGCTTTGACATGTCAGGAAAACTGTGGTTTGTGAGGTGTGTGAAACTGAAGAAAACAACAGAAAATAAGTGAGGAAAAAAAAAAGAAATTGCTCAGTTTGTTAACCACAGAAGAAAAACTGATGCAAACTCGACATCCTGTTGAGGTAAAATTACAGAAAATTACAGACTGGAATCAGATAATGTGTTGACTTTCAGATACTCGAATACAGCGGAAACAACAGCTGACAGGTACAATAAACTTCTGTTCGGTTTTCTGAAATGTATTTCTTTCTTATTTCTTTTTTTCCTCAAACAACTTAATAAAACTCAGGTTCATCTGGAGTTGAAGTCTTTTCACATGAGGAGTAGAATAAGAACCCAGTTGTTTTTCTGTAGCTGAACAGTTCATGTCTTAGTATGTCATATTTATTGAATTAGTTTTCCCAAGTTCAATTAACTCAGTTGGTTTTATATTTCCACATATTACAGAGTAACTAACATTTTTTTTTATTTCACTTACACATTTTTTCTAGTTCACTTACAAAATTTTGAAAGAGCAGAGAAATTTGATAGCAGGGAGGTCAATCTCTCCTTCAGTGCTTAAACTTTGAACTGTGTTAGCACAACATCACACTCACAGTGTGCTGTTGCTGGTTGTTCAAGCAACTGAAATGTCTTGACAGAAATTACATTTTTGTAAACAATCTGTTATTAATAAGCAGTGCAGTCAGCCATCACTCAAAGTAAAAATGCATTCATTTGGTAGATGGAAAATGCTAATTTTATGTAAATAGCTTGAGAAAGAGCCTGCTGGAAAGGGGAATTTGTGCTGTAAGAAAAGGCTGTCAGGAAAGATGGATTTAGAGAAATCCAAACTTTTGATAAAATAGCCATAATAGCTGATGTTTAAGTTCAAGCACACCTATATACACTGCTAAAAAAAAAAATAAAGGGAACACTTGACCATCATAATATAACAGGAAGTCATTTAAACTTTAGGGATGTCAACCAGGTGTACTGGAGAGGCAACAACAAGACAACCCCCAAAAAGAGAATGGTTTTGCAGATGGTGGCTACAGACCATTGCTCTCTCCTTACCCCGCATGACTGATTTTTCTCTAGTTTTACTTTTTGTTAAGTGTCCTTGTCACTGCTGGTAGGATGAGATGGTACCTGCAGCCCTTTCAGGTTGCACAAGTAGTCCAGCGCCTAAAGGTTTGTATATCCGTTCATCGCAAGAAGGTTTGCAGTGTTTCCCAGTACAGTCTCGAGAGTGTGGAGGAGATACTAGGAAGATGGGCTGTTACACAAGGAGAGCTGGACAGGGAAATAGAAGGGCATTAACCCGGCAGTAGGATCAGTAACTGCACATTTCTATCAGGAGAAACAGGAGGAGCACTGCCCGAAACCTTACAAAATGACCTCCAGCAGGGTACTAATGTGCATGTCACAAACATTCACATATCGAAATTTCAGGCATCTTGGAGCTTAAGCAATATAATGCGGCTAAAAATGCACATAGGTCTTTTTGCCTCTTTCTAAAAATCCTCCCTATTATGTTCAAAAAGCTAAGTTATGGGATGTTGAGAGCACTTGTTTAGTGTGAACGAGGAGCCAAAATATACTGGCCTTGCTCAGCAGCACCTAAAAACATCAAAGTCAGTAAAGCTGGAGCCTGGAGCTTTCCCATTACCAGCAGCAACAGTTTATTTGACTGAATAGAAGCTGGATTTGCTGTCAGAGTAACACAATGCAAGCTGGACCCTTGCTGACTAATCAGACAAATGGAGAAGGAAGCAAGTCAGCAGATATACTGCCCACTGAGTCTAACACTGCACTCACACCCAGTAAAAAAAACCACTAGCACCTCTATTTCAAATCCATCGTGTTGGTCCTGTGGAAAGTTAGACAAGGTGATGAGACCACAGACGCCAAAGTTATCCATCTGCTCCTTCTGCACTCTTCTAACACGTGTTCAGCAAAGAACCTATGAGCAGCAGTGTCACATATTTTAACTCTAATATAAACATAGTTTTTTAGGTCCAGAAGTGATGGACAAACATTAAATGACCCCAATAGTTTTCCTTTGATGCCAGGTCATTAAAGGTTACACTGAAACACACGTGCGTATGTGTGCAGACATCCACACACACACCGTAATATCTGGAGTTAAGCAACCACAACAAATTGAACAGACTGTGCTGCATGATAAGTGATAAGGGGTTTCTGTGTGTTGGCAGTACACATGTAGACGTGTTTGTCTGAGTGTGTTTATAGGTTCTGTGCAGCCAAATGTGTCAAGTTAAAAATATTAATGTCAGAATATGACATAAAAATTCCTTAGCATCTTTATAATGCATATATACAGAGAAAATGAACTCAGAGGTTCCAGGGTTAATTTGTCTTTGCATATACGTGTGGTCGTACCGGGCTAGGTGTTAAACTATAATCAGGACTGTCAGGTTCCCACTCTTTTTCTGCAGGTCTCAGTTGATCTAAAGGGCCTCAGTCCTGATTTTTGTCTTTGTAGAAGAAAAATGTGTCATTAGAGACAAACAAAGAATTAAAATTAGAGTTGCTATTTTCTCTCTTTCCAAGAAAAGTGACATGTATGTAGCCTGTTACCAACATTAAAGGTTAGCATATAGTTTTACTATATGACTTCAAATGTAACACATATTCTGCTGAATGCATGGTCTACTGTAATTCAATTCTGAGCCATCCACTGTTGCATCCAGCAAAGCAATGCATTCGAGCAATAGTGCTACTTATAGGGGATTTATACTTCTGTGTTAACTCTGCGCTGTATATATGTCATAATCGCAAACCCTTCTGAAATCCTACGCCATAACCTGACGTGCACTTCACAAGAAATGTAACTACACGTTGCCGTCAACGCAGCCTGCACAGATATAAATGCTGGCAAAGGTATTGGCCACTTGCACAGGCTTTACATTAATTCATGGCAGAAGTATAATTCAGGTGTTACTGGTCCACATATAAGAGGTGCTTCTGCTGCTTCAGTGTTTTGAAGTTTTCAGCAGTGTTTGTGGGTTTGTGTTGAATGTTAACCCTGTAAAGCCTGAACCATGAAATAATTGCCAGAAAATTCCAATTTTTTGAAACTGGAGTGTTTATTGAACATTCTGACAAATTACAAAAAAAAGAAAAAAAAGAAATTAAATATCAGTTTGCATATATGAGTTTTAATTTGTATCATTTTTACTACATCTGGCATTTTTGTGCAATTTATTGCTCACAGTTTATTTATGTTTGTGTCTGACTGTATACATCAGGTTTTTCAGGGGAAAAAAAATCACACCGATGATGTAGAGGTCTCAAACTCATGTATCAATATGATACACTTGGCGTTACAGGGTTAAGCTCCCTCAGTCAGGACTGAATTTTGAGCCTCTTCTCATTTCCAGAGCATTGAATACTTCTTTTTTGTCAAAGCCGATGGAGTCTCATACATATACACAAGGTGTTCATTGGCATCGGTTCACTGGCTTACTGATTGCGACAATAATGAGATGCATGTCACTGGTCAAGATGTTACATAAAGACACTTTTTTAGGATCCCTTTGTGTCACATTTAAATGCACTGGGTACTCTTACATGTAATTTTTTTTAACATAAAGCTAGAAATGTATTTGAAACTAAACCACAATGTTTTCCTAAACCGAAACAAGTAGTTTAGGTGCCTAAACCTAACAGCAAATGAAAAAGCGCAAAGCAAAAAGCTCCCAAAACAGGTCTCTTGGTTGAAAAACTTGTAATTCATCTCTTTCTACCATTTCTGGGACACCCTGGGATGAGAACCTGCCGAAATCATTTTCATTTTTAGTTACTGAATGTTGGCTTCACAAAATATTTAAAACAAAGCCTGGACTTTGTTCTTTGGGGTTGCTTTGTCTTGATCCTGGTCAGCCACAAACAAGCAAATGAATGTGTCTGTAGTTGCGTTTTTTTTACAGATCAGATCAGAAATACAGATCAGATATGGTCAGTGCAGTAAGAACATCCCCAAAAGTTCCTGAACTTTCAAAAAGCAGGACATTTTTGGGGGTGTTAAATAGCTAAACATTACTTAGACCCTGGTTTCACCAGTGAATATCCCTCAAACCAAGTAGAAGAGAAGAGAAGAGAAGAGAAAAAATGCACAGTATTACCTCCTTCTTGTTAATCACATGGCAAGCAAATGAATAGCTGTGCTCTAGAGACAGTTTAGTAATTATTTTTAAATATTTTCTAAGCTAGTACAAGCTAATAATATGCCCAGCCCTCAACATTTATCACAATTTACCGTTTTGTTTTAAAACCACACTTGAAAACAAAATTTTCTTCACAATTAATATCCCACATAAAAAACTGATCTTCAGACACAGACACAGATATCCTACAGACGGAGACCTTTATCAGCTGGAGCAGGAAGGGAGCAGAGATTAAGAGAGACTCAATGGGCGATCGAGATTTATTGTACACAGGAGATAAGACACACAAACATGCTTGCATACATGTACAGACCACACACAGTGTACACAGCAGATATCACACACACTGACACATAATCGTGTTCACACACACATACACACACAGAGATAAAACACACATACATGCACGCACACACCCAGATGCACACTTCAAAAGCCAAGGCTGGATGGGATCACCGCTGCCCTCTCCTCCCTCCTCTTAACCTTTAACCTCCATCTTTTCATTCTTCTGTCTCCCCGTCTCTGTTCCCGTCTCTGCCTTTCATCTTTCTCACATTTGCTCCATTTTTGCTTTTCTCACTCTCTGTAGAACGATCCACACCCATTTTTCTCTCTTAAATTGCTTAGGTCTGTGTTATTATCGAAGTTATCATTATATTTTAGTTTTTTGTTTTTTTTTTTAGTTTATGAGGATTGCAGACTTCTACAAAGATAAGATCAAGACATTTTTCCCCTTTCTAGAATGCAACAAAGAAGTCAAATTGCACAAGTGCAGATTTGGTGGGAAATTCTACTTTCATGTATTGAGGGTCTTGATTTAGTCAGAATTCCAGTTAGTAAAGATGACATATTTATTTATTACATCCAGGAATGTTTTGGCATCACTTAAAACAAGTACTACAGGTCGAGAAGTGCTCAGAAAACAAGTACAGATTCCATCAGAACCAAATGCTCCCAAAGATATCAGCCAAGTTTGCATCCAATTGTAGGAAAATTTTCAAGGAAATGCAGAAAGTCTTCAAAAGAAAATGTTTTTTAATATGTAGTACTAAATACTACTGTCATAAATTTTAGGAGTTTGAATCTACAGCCCCATTAACCCATTACAGAAGAGTCAAAGCTAACACAATGGCATTGGAAAACATATTTATTAAGAATATTTGCATTTGTTTGTTTATCGTAATGGTTCAAGGAGCATTTCAGTTGCTTTATTGGTCCACACAGATTTGTTTTCATCTTCCTAACACCTGGACTGCATTTGTACTCAACAACCACTCACACACACACACACACACACACGTAGTTAGATTACACACAAACACAT
>VUQI01006475.1:17181-34974 GCA_015106735.1 Paratilapia polleni
CATTATTTTTTTTTTTTTTCCCCCCCCCCCCCCCCCGCGCTTGCCCTCGTCTCCTTGTCAGCAGTGACACTGTGCTTGGGCCCAACAGAGTCCTCATGCTATTAAATCGTCAGTCCTCCTTTTCAGGACGAGTCCCGCCCTGGACACACTGTCCCTTACAAAGCCCGCATGTTAGAGTAGCTGTTGTTAAAGGAGCACCACGTAATGTTCCCTCAAAGATTATGTGGTTGCTTATGTGTGTAAGAGAGTCAGTCTCACAGCCTCTGAAACTTTGAGACATGTTCAAAACTCATAATGCATTAGAGCTTAATTTAAAAAATAACTGGGCTCCTTGTGGTTTTAAACCTTCGCTTGGCCTTGAGGTTAAAAACAAAATGACAAATGGAGGGCTTCATTCCCAAATTTCCCAAGTTTAAGTCATACTTAAAGGCCTAGGCCATAATTTTTTCTCACCACAGTCACTTAAGGCTTTAATTGTTAATGGAATTTTTATGTTTCAGTCAATCAGTCATAATTCAAAATAGGGACTGCTTTTTAAATGTTGTGATTCTGGATAATGTGTCATTTCTCATTTACATTTGGGGATACCATTGGAGATAAAATGAATACGCTGGTATTTTGGAAAGAAAGCAGAATACGAAGACCATGTGACAACTGACGGGTTTGGCACTTGATTAAATTCTTCTCTTCTTTTGCCTCCAATAGCCTTCACTTTTGTGTCATTCAGAATAATTTATAAAAGAAAATTGTCTTTCTGTTGTTGATATGTACATACAATATTTTAATATTCTAATATATTCACAGGAAATCATTGATTCAGGCACTTTGCTGCTACTACAGCAACTTCTTAGCGTGAGAAATCCTGAGATTTAAGACTGTTTTCTTTTTAAATAAGCAACACAAACGTAATATAATCTTATATAAACAAATTTATATTTAACAATCAGTTTCTCATCTTCTATCATAGCAAAATAAATCTTTCGTTTGTTTGTTTGTTTTTGTCAAAATGTCTTTATGACTGAGGTTTTCCAGCCCTGGTTTTGGGTTGAGTTTGTGGAGAAGATCTTTGTCTGTTGCCTCAAAGAAAGCACTTCAAGGTATTTCGAGTACCAGGGTCTCTTCTGTTAAGTTTAGTGCCTCGGTCTTCCAAAGCTACAACTGTTCTTGGGCACCGCACTGAGCTGATAGTCCAAAGTACCAAGATTTGTTTGTCCTCTTTTCTTCTGCTCGTTCTGCTGCCCACGATGTAACGTTTTTCCTCAAATCTCCACCATGTAGTGAAGCCCACTGGCCTTAGTGCTCCATGTGCATGTATTTGTGTGTGTACATGTGTTTAGAAATGCTATCTACATCTAAGGGCCTTGTCTGGCGCCATAGTGGAGCTCCAATGAACAACATCACGAGAATAATTCTTTAATTTACCTTTAGAAAGGGAGTAATAGTCCTTTAATTTGGCAGCCAGAGGATGTTATTTCACTCAAAAGCCCAAAGTAGTGCTTCCCCATTCTAGTGTTGTGTTTGTATGTATGTATCTGGGTGCCTATCGAAGAGCAGTCTTCATGTCTATCCGAGAGTGCACATCCTGGTAGCCCAAGAGGCAGGGGTCAGTGGATAAGGCGTCATGGGTAAAAACTGAGTCATTGTCAGAGGAACAGGAGCTGGATGTGTCCTCACATGAAGGGGAGTACTGTTCAAAAGGTGTTGAGAGATCCAAGTACTGAGGGGAAGAGGAAGTTTAAAAATTAGAGAAATGCTGGTGTCTCTGCAACAACATCTGCAACAAGAAAACTGATAAAAACAAAAAATAAATTAATCCACATTTAAATGTTTTCTAAATTGTCAGTAAAAATCAATGAAGATTGAATTTGGCTGGCTTTTAAAGACTATCAAACTGCTATTGAACATGTTGTGGAGAATGGCTACCATCATGGTTTTGGACCACCAGGTCAGTGCAGACAAATATTTTTCAGAACAGTTTTGCACTGGTTCCTTTAAAGATTGTTATGTTTGTATCGAAGCCCATAAACACCCAAAAGCAAACAAATCAAACACGTGAACTTTTGACACATCTGCGATGCAATAAAAAATGTGCAGTCAAACACTTTTTGATTTTGTGTTTGTTGCTTTGAGTTTACAGGTTCAGAAATGTGCTCAACTCAAGCCGTCTGTGTACTGAACATCTGGGCTGCAGATTGTTGCTGTCAATGATATATATGATTTATATAAAGCGCCTTGAGGCGACTGTTGTTGTGATTTGGCGCTATATAAATAAAATTGAATTGAATTGAATGAAAATGTGTGTGTGCATCTTCATGACTACTACTACGTTACCATGTGTGCATGTTTGTGAATGTGACTGAAAGTTATGGTAATACTATAAGAGCGAAAGGCACAGTTTCACAAGTAAATCATACAATGAGACATAAAAGTCTTTTAAGACTTACATCTAAAACAGAAACATTTACAATCAGATAACATGGTACATATACGTATGAAGCCTACCTCATCAGAAATGGACAGCAGCACTCTGTCCAGTTCCTCAACCAGCTGTTTGAATGTCGGTCTCTGGGTGGGAACAGCATGCCAGCATTCACGCATCATCATATAGCTGCAGAGAAAAAATTATGACAAAAATAAAAAAAATTAAAAAAAACCCCACATAGTATGCCATAAGACAAATGTTTATCACTGCTGTCTTTAGAAAATTTGTGCACAAAATGTTTTATACAGTATATGAGATGCATGGTTTGTCCAAAAGCCCTTGTAGAAAAAAGCAAATTACGAGGCTCTGATCTATTCAATCTACACAAGTAAGCACAGTAGCTCACCTGGTGGTAGCTATAGCAGATCCAGCTTATTTGCTGCTCTCTACCTGTCTGCTATAACATGTCGTATCATAGACAGGCATGGCTGCTAACAGTAGAAAATAAAGCTGTAAAAAAAAAAAAAAAAAACTATAAGAGCTCTTGCTTACAGTTCATGTGTGCAATTGGATGGTTTGTCCATGCGATGTCCTTCCTTCAGCAGCTTAAAGAGTTCCTCAACTGGGATACCAGGGTACGGTGAACCACCCAGGGTGAAAATTTCCCACATCAGTACACCAAATGACCACCTGACCGGAGAAAAGAAGGAAAGGAAATGGAGAGCATAAATGATCAGGACTCGTGTTTGCATTCATTTTCTCTGGTGTAAGGCAGTAATTCCCAACAGGGGTCCTTCAACAGTAACCACATGATAAGTAGAAAGATTAACTCCACTATTAAATAACTGGGCAGATCTGAATACGTCTGAGCAGAAGAGTTAACAGCTAACTAAAAGAATGTAGCACTAACATACTACATTCAGTAATTATGTTGTTACTTGCGTTACAAAGCTTCTTCAGTTATCTGCAGGATGGGTGGATAGAAAGAAAAAAGCATCAAATGTGCCTTTTTCTTTCTGCACAGTTGCACTACAATCAGCTCATTTCAGTTTGTGTGCAAGGAGGAGGAAAATGGTGGAGCGGTTTACAACTTTTAAGGAGTGGAAATTACTTTTATTTTTATTGCATGAAACGACAAGAGCGTGATGGTAAAATGCAAACTGCATTATACTGCTAACACAACATCGGCTTTTTGCAAGTATCTGCACAGACAGCGTGCTAACATAAAGCTAGCAAAGAACCCAGAGTTATGTTAAAGCTGAGTGTATGCTGACCCCAGCCCAGCTGCCAGAGCCTTCAGCAGGTAACAAAGGCAGTGATGAGCAGTCACTCAGGCCTGTAGCACTGTAGCCTCTGTATGTGTTTCTGCAGTAGATCTGCTGATGTCTCTTTAGATTGGTTTTCAACTTCACTTTGTGTTGTCAGCTTTGTGCTCATACTTAAAAGAAAGATTGTATGTATATCCTCATTAGGATAGGCATTTGTGTCAGTGTGTGGGACTGTAGCCTAAGGTTTATTTGTGAACCGGTAATTATGCAACAGTGCACTTCAGGACATGTTACAGTGCAACGCGAAAGTAATGTAACAAGTAGAGTAATGAATTATTTTCTAAGGGGAGTAATTAAGTAACGTAAAACATTACTTTTACCAAAGTAATGAGTAATACATTATTTTTTTTGAGTACCTAGGATCTTTCACATGTAATGAGTTAATGGCAGATGTGTTAACCACTATACCATGGAGCCACTATGTTAGTATAGAGTTATGTTAAAATGTTAAAATAGCTCATTAAAGCCATGGCTAACAGTTGAAATTATTAGCAAATAGTTTGGATAAACAACTGAAATTGTTAGCTAAACATAATAGGTGAACTGTGGAAACAGAGTCACTAACTAAATTCATAAATTAAAACTTGGTTTTAGTTTAAAACCTAGTTAAAACTTTGGCTAGCAGTCACATTGTTGGCTAACAATATGGATTTAAGTTGAAAAGCAGTTAAACAGCAGATAAACAGCTGAAATGGTTGGCTAAAAGTACAGACAGAATTGTCAGCTAAATATGTTGACTACTGTGAAATTGGCTGCTAATAGCTAACAAATGAAGTAGCAGCTAAAAGTAGTGGATAAATGGTAAGCTAATGCTTAAGGACTCAACTACAATCAAGAAGTATTAAGTTGAAAGTTGTCCACATTTAAACTGATTTTAATGGAATACATTTGAAAAAGAAAGGTGTTATTGAGGATGGTGTAAACATGTAACAGAGGCTTTCAAGGAGTTTAGATTTGAGCGCAGACAAGACATGGAAAGGAAAAGTATGTTATGTTATGCCAAGAAGCATTTTGATGAAGAATACATACAAAGACTTACACTGACATTTTGAGACTTTATTGTGACAAGTTGAACTTACACATCACTCTGGTGTGTGTAGACTCTGTCAAACAAGGCTTCTGGAGCCATCCACTTCACCGGCAACCGTCCCTGCAGAGCAGACACGCACATTTTTACCAAAATCTCACCCTCTGCTGCTCCATGCTTTCTTATGTCTCCCACACGATCCTTCCCCTGCTCCCTCCTCATCCACTCTTTTCTAATTAAGTCCCATTAAGCCTGCTGCCAGTCAGAGGAAAACATCAAACATCTGGCTTGAGGAGTACTAAAACTGTAAAGGGAAACAGTCAGTAATAAACTGGCTAAGGGGAGGGTAGGTAAGCAGCAGCAGAGATTAAAAAAAAAAAAAAAAAACACCTGCATTTGAGCCTTTAAACATTTTTTATATGTTGATGATATTAAGATGACATCTGATTCATCCATGAGGATTACAGGTCAGGATCAGCAACAGACTCAAGAGTTTCTAGCATCTGATGTTCAAACTGATTATTAAGAAGACTACAGTAATATTTCTGAATAGGTATGCCATTCTAGTAAAAAATACATTAGATCAAGGTACACAGAAAAATTTTATTTTTTCGTTGAAACTTGCTTTGAGATTACAATATTTTAGCTCGCTATGGTAGAAAAAATAGCAATAATTTACCTGCACGCTAGTCCAGTAGTTAAAAGCAAGAGCAAATTCCTGAAAAATATGCTCCTTAGAAATGTCACTCACATTGGTGGTTTTCTTGTAGTAGTCAATCTGGTGGACTCCTCTGGCCAAGCCAAAGTCAGCAATCTTCATCACATTGTCCTCTGTCACCAGAACATTCCTGGCTGCCAAATCTCTGTGGATGCACTGCAAAGAGTGAAGAGAGGGAATTGTCAGATGAAAAAACCTAAGATGAGCTTCCCGCCAACTGTTGAGTCTCTAAATTTAAGATTAAATAAGCAGATTTAGAGACTTTTTGGAAAATAGGCTGCTATTTGTTAAATATATTGCCTGTTTCTTTTCATTTTTAGATTATTTTAGCACTTTTCTCTCTTTTACAAAAGTTTAAATTTATAGGCAAAACAAAGAGGTCAAACAAACCTTTATTTTCTAAGGTTTTATATGCATGAAAAGCTCTTAGATTTGTGCCATGACATTTCCCGGTCTGAACACGCTGAGGTAGGGGAGGTAAAAATGACTGACTGCAGATTTCTCCAAAAATTAAAAGACACGGGAGTCTAAAATCAACACACAGTGCCTCAGTTTAGTGAAGTCTGCAGAAATATAATGTCTTTATATAGAAATCCTGGAGTTTTAAGAAAAAAAACAACCCTTTGGGAGGAAAAAAGAAAGCAGTGTTTGCCCACATTGAATGGATGTCATTAAGTTTATTTTGGTTTTCATTTGACATAGACGTGGGATTTGTGGGGACGTGCAAAATGAGCCAGTGTTGGTTTGTGGGTCTCCCCATAATGGAGGGTTAGAATCAGGCTCCTGCATTCTTAGGAGGCCTTATAGCCAGAAACCTGATGCCTACACCCAGACGATGGCTCTGCTGCCTGTTTGCTAACAGATTTATGGCAGCACTAAAAAGGACAAAGCCCTGCAATGAAGGGACGGACAGATGGATGGAGAAGAGTAAACAGGACTGAAGCTGCAGCAGCTCTATGCTGAGGAATGCCTGTCTGAGACACCGGCTGGCAGACAAAGAGACGTGTTGATAAGAAGCACACAAACACAGTACATGCTGGGAAAATGAAAGGAATACAGACATGAGGGCGGGGGTAGGAAAAGAGAAAGAAAGGGACAGACAGGAAGGATAAAGAGGGGAAGAACAGCTGGTGCTGCCATCCAGAGTCTGGACCAGACTAATCAATTTGAAGGCCAAGTGCCCAAATACGATGAATTACATGAAGGAACCCGATCCTAATCACACTTCCCTTTCAATCAAAACCAGAGTTCTTACATTACAGCCCCATTAGGGCATATATAGCTCTGAAGTTCCGAAGAAGTCTACAATCCTGCTCTCCTTTCATGGCTATATTACTCTGTGGGAATATAGATACACTGAGATGGATTGGCAATCTGTCCAGGGTGTACCCCACCTCTCACCCTATGACAGCTGGGATAGGCTCCACTCACCCAGCGACCCTGAATATGAAAAGGGGTTAGGAAAATGGATGGATGGATCAATATGGATACACTTTGTTGGGCCCTGTCTCCTAAAAATTATGTTCCTGTACAGCTAAACTGGATTCTTAATCATGCTTCAAGAGAAGCCTGTTTTCTCCCAGATTAAGACTCCTTGTGTTGTTTCACAAATATGTCTGTATTACAATATCTTTGTCAATTATTACTTTGCTTTCCTACTGTTGTTGTACTGCCAATTCTAAAGTGGTTAAAGTTATGAAAGGTTCTACTTTAAACATGAACCCCAATCTTTTCCTAAAAGTAACCAAACAGCTAGTAGAAATAATACTGAAAAGTAAAAAAATAATACAGCTAATAAGATAAATAATAATGGTCCAACATATTGATTGAACCACACTCTCCTGGATGCATTTAATCTCCACCATCCCATCTTCCTCCTTATGGATTTTGTTGGAAATAACTTACTTTTCCTCAAAACATAATTGAGACTTTAGTTCTGTGTGAACATAATTTTTTCTGAGGCAAAGGTGATTCAGCAATGTTTGATTTGTAAGCAACACCTTGGACTTGAGGCCCACCCAATTCCATTCAAGTTGAAGGAACCATAAACCTTTTTGTGGTTGATTAATTGATTGTTAATCAGCTGACTGATTAAACAGTAAAAATAAAAACTGTAAAAAATCAGTACTAAATCTTTCTGACAAGTTTTCTAAAATGAATGGAAACACATGGCGATGCACTCATTGCAGAGGAGATTTACAACCAAGCTCCTCTTCACGTCTAGTGCAATTACTACTTTTAGTACATTTCAACTCTTTATAGAGAGCTTACCCTTTTAGAGGCCAGGTACTCCATCCCTCTGGCCACCTGGTAGGCACAGGACAGCAGGTCTTTAAAGGTGAGCTGCTCTTCAGGCACCTTGGTCACATCAAAAGTGTAATCCATGCCTGGAGGTCGTCGGGCCCGCAGGTACTCCCTCAGACTGCCTTTGGAAGCATACTCCACCAGCACATACAGAGGGCCTGAGGGGAAGCACAAACATGATGAAGGGCTGTTTCAGGTGTTTCTGTAGCCTTAAGGTTTGGGACCACCACAGCTAAAACAATCACTAAATCGTGTTGGCTTTTATTAGATTAACAATAACAAAATGGCTTGGGACGAAGATAAGGAAATGTATTGGTTTTTATCCAAAATAAAGGTTAAACACTCACCATCCTGTGTACAGACTCCCAACAAGTTGATGATGTTCTTGTGCTTGTCCATCACCTTCATCAGCTCCATCTCTGAGATGAGGTCTGCCAGATCTTTGTCTGTGGCATCATCTGAGTGAAACATGTTGTTTTGTTTAGATGAGCATGCCTTTCTTAAAAACAGCTAGAGTTAATCTCAGGATTTTTTTTTCCTGTTATTATTGCTTTCTTACCTTTAAGCATCTTAACCGCCACAGTGGTGGCCTGTTCTGGACAGTCCTTGTTGATGCCGTAGGCTTCAGCTCTGACCACCTGACCAAAGCAGCCTTCTCCTAAAGGTTTACCCAATGTTAAACTAGAAAGAGAAAGAGAGCGTTAGTGAAAATAAGTATGTCCAAATGAAAACTGTACAAATCCATAATTTGAAGCTCTGGTTTCTTAAACTATAGGTTTGACAGAGCCAAAAATGGCCTGCGGGCATGTTACTTTTTTGGTCTCCACGTGATGCAAGAGCTACAGTGCTTAAATGAGTACAGATCCTGGCAGCCAAACTAAACTCTGTGAAGAAATACATTTTGCAAGGAGCAGAACTTTCAAATATTATTGAGACTCAACAATTCAAACTACATTTTTTTATAATACAAAGTAACTGTCGATGCAAGAGTTGCTCCAGAATATCATCTACATCTTTGTAAATAATGACAGAAGTGATTCTACATTGCAGATGACTTACTTTTCTCTAGGGAACTCCCAGTCTGGGTCATAGGGCAACTCAAACTCCATGACTCCAGCCAACATGGGAGAACAGCTGGAAGAGAGGCGAGCTACCCTCATCAGAGACGCACTGGACTTCCCTGATGAGTTGGACTCCACCGAGTACTGAAGAAAGAGATAAAGAGTTTCAACAGTATTGCCTTCAAATGTGGTTGGATGATACTTCAGACAACCTGTCTGTGCTTCACCTTATGTCATAGCAGATTACTAAGAGATGTACCTGTCTGCGAAGAGGGAACTTGGAAAGCTTCTGGACTGGGAGTGCATCAAATGGCTCCCTTCTGGGGTTGACCTGCATTCGACACAGCACCACTATGACGATGGCCATGATCAGAGCCAGGAATCCACAAGCATAGATGATAATGTCGCTATATTTGGTCTCCATTGTGTCCATGGCTTCTGCTGCCTCCTCCTCTGCAGGTACATGAGTACAGATTAAACAAAAAAAAATATAACACATAGGTAGTGGAAAATTAAAACAACACCTAGATACTGATTTTCAAAGTTTACAAACAAGACATTGCTGAATGCAGCTTGGTGCAGTGTTGGCAAAACTCTTTTATCTCAATGATTAGCTGGAAATACAATGCTAAAATTTTCTTAAAGGACTAAATACAGAAGTTATTCAAACAGTTAAGTGCATTATTGTCATGTCGTTACTTCTTTACCTGAAAGGACAGTGAGCCAGGCAGACTGGTGGGCAAAGCCAATTGAATTTCCAGCCAGACAGGTATATTCTCCAGCATCCTCCAAGGTAACTTTGGACAGGTAGAGGACCTCCACCTCTGACATGTTCAGACTGCCAGTCTGTATGACACAAAATGCAAAGAGGGGATATTTGCTGTTAATAAAAAGAGAAAGGATGAAATCTCATGTTTACCATAGCTGTGTCCATCACCTGCTATATGGTACCAACCTTGAGGACCTGAACATAGGGAGTCCCATCAGGACCATAGCGACTGCCGTTCCTTTCAATGTGCTTGAGCCACTGAATGTGAGGTTGGGCGTCACTGTAGACTTTGCAGTGGAACTGGACATCACTGCCCACCACTGCTGTGGTGTTGGCTGGTAGACCCGCCTGCAGAATGGGCCTGTGGGGTGAACGCTCTGTATTGGGAAGAAGTCACATGGAAGAGATAAGCAAAGGGAGCAAAGATTCACACTGAAAGATTGTATAAAGCTCCAAAGAAACCAGTCAATGCTTTGGCTCATCTCAAAGCAACAGCTGAGCATATGGAGACTAAGGTATCTGCTGAGCATGTTTTTGAAGTTTTAGGAGGCAGGTAGGTAATGGGTAATCATAGTGAGCAGTGGCTAAAACATTCAAATGTCATTTAAAAGCCAACAAAAATGCATGCTTTGTAAATAAGTGTCTTGAAATAACCAGCAATTGTCATTGTCACCTTCAATATGTTTCTATGCTGGCAAAAGACCAGGAAATGTCATTTTGGAATGAAAATTGGTTCCATTAGCATGCCTATTTGCCGCTGCTCTCTTTGATCTGTGGTCACTCTCTCTCTCTGATCTCGTTAGCTGCCTCGTTAGTCTTCTCCCCCTGTCAACAGGGACGGAAACTGACCCTGCGGTGGAGAGACAGCGAACAAACGAACAAACAAACCGCAGCCCTCCTCTTTTGTCTCTTGTCACAAGTCAGGTAGAAAACTGGAGTGGAAGTCTGACCATCCACATCCTGCCTGCCACAGCCTGACGCCAGGCACCCCTGTCAGCATTTGCTCACCCACTCAGTTGTCTCCTCTCTCAGGCTGGAGGCTTATATTTGAAGGAATTCTGGTTTTTCAACAAGTCCTAACTAATGGTTTTCTGATTAGAACACCATTAGGCAGATTACATAAGTGATCTAATTTGGATTTAAAGAATAATACCACGTCTCTGTTGTTGTCATTTGTGGCTATATTTTAGTGCTTACACATGTAATGTTCATGTTCTTAACAAGAGATGTCTCAATTTATGTTTTGTTTTGGTGTTCTTTTTACTTTTGAAACATCAAAGACATCAGAAACAGGATCATTCATGTCTTACCCAGGACATCAAGAACATAGCTGTGACTGATGGAGCCATATTTGTTCTCCACCACACAGGTGTAGTTTCCTCTGTCGGAGGGCACAACACTCTCCATAACCAGGCTCCAGTGCTGGTGTCTTAGCTGGCAAAAGAAGTACAAAATTACATGAATAAGAGAGCAAATAAAAAGACAATCTATTTATCTTTCACAAGATGACAAACTGTAACCGTCATTACCTTGATTCCCCCGATGCGATGCTCTCCTCTAAATTCACGTCCATTTTTGAGCCAGCGGATGCTCGGTATGGGGCTGCCCATGGCCGGGCAGCGAAACTTCACCGTGTTTCCTGCAGGAACAGCGTATAGTTTCTTCTCCATGCGCTGGGTGTGCGTCCAGTACGGACCTGCATAGACAAAGACCAGCTAATAAGCCATTATGTACAAAATACAAGAACTGCAGCTGCTAAGCAAACAGCAAGCGTACCTCTGGAGATGTAAACTTGGTCATTTTCTATCTCAGCTGAAGAATCCTCCAAGTCGTTGTCCTCATCATCGTCCCCAGATCCCAGTGAGTCTGAGAAGATGGCACAATTCATCACTGCCTCAATCCTCAATATTTAGTAGCTTTGCTTAAAACCAGTGAGTTAATTCATGCATAAAACACATCTGGTAAAGCACCAAAACAACACTGTAGGTGCACTTACCTGCCACAGTGATAGTGAAGTTCCTCACAGGCTCTTTGGTTCCCTGGAGAACACAAACATAAACACCTGAATCTTCATATGTTACATCTGTGATCTCCATGATGGCACCACGCATCTGGATGCGGGGGGTGGGCACAATCCGGGATCCCTCCTTGTGCCAGTTTACAGCCATGCCTGGCCGGGTGCTCATGTCACAGCGCAGTTTTAGGATGTTGCCTGGCTCTAACAGAAGATGCTCTGTGGTGTCCTCACTCAGGTCCTCAAGAACATCTGCGAAAATCAGACATGGTATTAGCACGCTATGTGTAGGCTCTTCTCAACTTTTTATGGTCAGTCTGGGCATTTTTTTCAAACTTTCTTTCTTTTTCTCCTTCTCTTTTTTTTTTTTTTTTTTTTTTTTTTTTTTGGGGGGGGGGGGGGTTATGGCAGTATCTTCTTCATTATGCCCAGACCTGTAGGAGAGAGAATCACAAGCTGTTTTTCCTCACTGATGTGCTCATATCATTAATTCCCTTCTGACTGTGGCCTGGCCGGAAGCCAGAGAATTCTAAATCTGTAAGCAGTAAATTGTGTGCTGGGGTGGAAAAATCTATTAGATGTTTGAGCATGCCTCGAATTTGAATGGGAGAAAGAGAGAGAAAGAGAAAGAGACCACCCAACACTCCAGCCATATCCTGTTATGCCTCACACCGTAATCAAATTCAGCTTCTTTGGATAGCTATATTCATCAATAATTTGTGTTATTTTATTTCTGGAATGTCACATAATGTGTTTTTTTGGCTTACACGACAGAGGGGGGCTGAAGGCTGGTGCATGGTTAAACAATGAGAATGGCCTCAGAGGAAATGAAGAGCTCCGTCTCTCCATTAGGGAGGTCTGAAACAACAGTTGTGTCTCTCTTCTCTCCATTAGTCAGGTCTGGAACAACAGAGATGCTATTGATGTGACCTCTGCCAGGCATCTTAAATAGACAGAAACAGAGTGAGGTGCTTTCATAATGCACTAGCAGCTCTGCCTCTAAGACAAATTCCCTGATAGATTTATTATTAAATTATTCTTTTTAATGATTCGCTGTTCTGAAAGCTCTAAAATCACATGGATCATGAGGCTTTATCTGAGGCTGTGTGTTGACTGAGGAACATTTGCTTTCTTTTCTTAAACAAATCGCCTGCCTGTTCCAGTTACTCTGACTCATACTTAAGTGTTACCCAACCAGCAGACTTTTTGGAGAGATTTCTATATTAGTCTATGTCAAAATATGATGCCTATTTAAAGGATTACGGCAGCATTAATATTTCAGTGCAGAGAGTTTTTGTACATCTCCCCCTGATATGTTTCTTTCTGCATGACAGCCTCACATTCTGCCTTCAGATAGATAGATATGGATGATTTTGGTGCTGCTCAGTAGGCTTTCTAGACATCACAGATTGTACAATTAATAACCCTGCATTTTTTATGAGCATGCCAGTCCATCTGCTTTATGAATGCATGTCCTCCTCTGGACGCCCTGTTGTGCTTATTAAACAGACTTGAAAGTCAAACCAACAACATGAACAGTGTTAAGTTCTGCATTGAAGTGCAGATCTGAGGTATTTTATTTGGTTTCAGTTTCAAGTGTAAATTTTATGTTGCTTGATAATTCTACTTCACTACAGGTCAGGGAAAATATACTTTTTCTTCCCTTGATTTTGTGTTACAGTTTCAGTTGTGAGGTACTTTGCAGATGAAGATTTACTTGCAAAAATATTATTTATCATTTTGTCAATGACTACTAATGCACCGATATATCAGCTGAACATCAGTATAAGCTGATACCGGCTTATCAACACATAGGATGGCATTTACTGACAGCCGTTGCTGATATTTATCTGTTGTATTACATCAGTTTTGAGCTGGCTCAGTGGCTAAGAGCAATAAAAAGCAAACAACAACAAAAAAAGAATTAACAGGAAAAAATATTAGCTATTGGCCAAATTGTTGTTTTAAACATGGGTATCGACATTGGCCCAGAATTTGACTTTTTTTTTTTAATTTTTATATATATATTACTAGTTACAACAGTGAAATGTATCAATACTAATAATCCAGTAATATAAGATTATACTCCTATGAGCAATTTCTTGCTTCACATTACAAAGTTATCTTGCCCTATAACAGCTGGGATAGGCTCTAGCCCACACCGACACTGAAGAGGATAAGCATAAGAGGATGGGTGGATGGATGGATGGATGGACATTACTAAGTTACCAAGTTAGACTTGCTAAGTGTCATTTTCTTTGAATGACTTGTCCTTATAAGTGTTTATTTTTAATATGCCTCATTAGTTCTTGATAATTACTTGATGATAACTGATAATTATAAGCACAGGCTCGACTGTCTTTGGTAAAGGTACACAAACACAATTGAGATTTTTGCATCATCTTGGAGAGTAGCTCTTTAAGGTGGAGATATATTAAATCTGATGCTGATAATAAAAGATCACAGGCTGCTTTTCTGTTGTTATAACTATCTGTACAGTTCAATCTGATATAAACCTGAACACACATTTTATCAGTTTATTGTGAGTTTCAAGTTATGTGAGTTTAATAATTCTACTTCTCTGTCTTAATAATACGAGAGACCTGAACCTTGGCTCATTATTTTCAAGATTTGAAGGTACATGATTTAATAAGACTGAACTGTGCAGCATGATAATAATAACTTGACTTCTACAGTATTTGAGAGTGTGTGAACATTAAATAACCATTTATTTCTATCGTAGCATTACAGTGGTGGAAAAACACTTTGAGTCAGACCTTTGCCAAGGTAAAAATAGCTTTCATTGCTGATTGCAGATCAGCTTCTCAACATCCACTTAATATCTTTCATAATCTGTAAGGCTGAACGAAACACAGGCACACAGCCAGGCTGAAGGATATATACTGTAGTACACAGTACAGTGCATAGCCTTGTAGGAATAACAGTGTTCATTTCACAGCACAGAGGTACTGTAATGCATTTTTCCTGCTTTGAAAGGTAATTGCAATTTGGAAGCTTTGATAGATTCCAGACTTTTGGTGGGATCTGTGTAAGTGTGTGTGCATGGTCACACATACTTGCTTGGATACATAGCTGTTCCTAATGCTTTTATTAAGCCAAAGAACTACAAATGACGTAATGTGTGTTTGCAAAATATCTCAGTGCAGATGGTGTAGTATGTTTTGCTTTCTTTGATATATTAACTGCCAGAGGAGTTGGATGCAGTGCCCTCGCTGCAAACAATAGATCATTGATGCTTCTCTGTCTTCTTTCTCAACCTTTCAGTCCATTTCCTTGTTATGTGGTGGCCCGAGGAGCACTTGGCAAAATGAGAGGCATTCAGCCAGTCTTGTTTTTTTCCCTGCGATTTTCCCGTCAGCCATAACTCAGGGAAAGCTGTTGTTTCATTCAGTGTGTCAGAGGGTAATATCTAAAGTTAACAAAAGCCTAGTCACAGAATAGGTGTAGGCTGCTGAAGATAATTATCGAATGTGAGGAAAAAAAAGACAGCTGTGTTGGACTCTCATGAAGAGCAAAGCATGACACACCCATGTTACCAGTCATCACAAAGACTAACAAGTTATTTCAACAGAGGCCTTTGCCAAAAAATTTCTGATTCAAGTTGTTTTATCATTATGCTGTAGTCAAAGTACAACACACAGAACAAATCAAATATTTTGTCATTTTAGATTCCTGTTGGACTTGTTTCATAATAAAAACAGCAGAGTGAAATAAGCCCTTTGGCATGAATGACCAGTGCACATAAACTTGTTATCGCAGCTGGTAGATATTCTCCACTGAAGTTCTTATCGTTGCTGTGCAATGTGAGACAGGCAGCTACAAACACTGTATGTGCTGCATTACAGTGATTACAGCTCTGTTAGTAAAGCGGAGGATGGAGGTTTGCCACATCAGAGGTCATGTTCTGTAATCTGGAATGAATGAGTTTAGAGCCAAGACGGCTGCAGTTTATCAGAAATTACCTGCTTGTTTCGCCAGATACTGTGTATGTTACTCGAATAAGACAGCAGTTATGTGAAAACTGTTTGTGTAGGACCGAGCTTGGGAACTTCAAAAAGAGATCATTAGTGTTTGTGGAGAGAAAACAATTGTTAGTGGTTTTTGTTTTCTTTATTGTGGTGCTGCTGGAATGTGTAATCACAACTAATTGCACAGAAAAGAATGCAAGAGAAAATCCTACAGATTGCATTTCTGGGATTTGCTTTTGTATCTTCAATACAGTTTATATCCATGACAGCACATAAACAAGAAATCTGAACAGATGGCACTGGTTTTTAATGACATATTGCTATCTGTAAAGTCTCCCTCTAAGCCACAGACTAAAACGTCTCCCCTTGGGGAGCGCACCGCTCTAGTTGTTATCATCCGCTGCTAATGTCACTCTTTTCTTTGCCACATTGTCAAATCCTCCAGCTAAATAAATGCAATGTAAATTGAGTATTGTGCTGGATGTAATTATTGAAAAGGGTTCCAGTTGGCTTAACTGTACGGGCTGTTTATATAAAGCCTTCCTCCTCTGTACAGATCTGATGATAGAGAGATAGGGCGAGGGAGAAAGAGAAGTTCATATTTAATGACAGGAATTCACAATGGAGCCATGCTGAATGACAACAACACCCCCCACCCTCAACATCTCCAGCAAACACCCCCTCTTCTTTCTCTCTCTCTCTCATTATAGTTTTACCATTGGGAAACATGCCTGTCCTAAATAGCCTCCAGCATTATTCTTTTGTCCCCCTCCTTCTTTCTTTTCTTTTTTTTTTGATTCATTCTTTTACTGAAACATATTAAATTATGTTTCCTTTTACACACTATGCTGAGTATACGCCCTAAGAAATAAGTCTGAGCTGATAATGAGGGGCCCTTCTTTGAGGAAATACACACGGCAACTTTGATCTAGAATGGCATGTAATTCCTTGCCTGACCCAATTCCCAATCTCCTGATAAGATGTTTTTTTTTTTCTCTCCCCCTCCCTCCCTTGCTCTAACCTTCCAGCAGAACTCACTTAAATGGGAACTTGCTGTCCCATTAAAGATATATTTAAAGGCAAACATGTCATCCATTTCATTCTGCAGGAGAATGATATGTGAGGGTGAAAATGCTGTCTTCTAAGGGCTGAGCCAAAGAAACTCTGTATGTATTCCTCATTCTCTCTGTTGCTGACAACCTCTGAGATCTCTGATCACAGCTGCTCAATTGAGTTTGTGTCGGACAGAGCCGTGTGACAAATGAGAGTGGCCGTCATAGCAGATAGAGTATCATCACCTGGGTGTAACAGCTTTTAGGCTTGTTTGAGGAGAGGGAAAGCGACATGGAGAAGGGTTTCTACTTGTTTGTGTAGTTGAAAGGGAGCTGTATTTCTGCAACCAAAGATAGTTGATTAAATTTACTCCCTGTGGTATTTGCACATTTCGGGTTCTTGCAGAGCAGCTTTTTTTACTCTCTGAATTGACTGCGCTATAAGTGGATTGACCCCCAAAACCCAGCAGTAGTCTTTCATTAGTCAGGATGCAGCCGGGGACCAGACAGCGAACAGTGTTTAGGGCCAATCCATCACTGCACAAAAGGGGATCAACATGGCACAAACTTGTCTTCCTCATCTTAAGTGACAATGTGGCCTCGAACCTCATAGCTATCAGTTTCAAGTTTACTTCCTGGTGACAGTGATAATTCTGAGGGGCCAAAGCTATGTTGAATTTCATCTCAGGCACAAAAGAGGAGCTTTCTGAAAGCTCATTTGTTACACAGCCCCCGTTGTTTTTTGATAGTCAAAAGAACCAATTTGGGTTTTTGACAAGGAGCCCCTCTGAATAATTCCTTCATGTATTACAGGACCTATTAAATGCAAACTTTTCAATCTGGCAATCAATAAGGCAGGCAGCTTTCCCTGGCCCTGTGCCAGACACATTAGGGCTACGAGCGATGGTTGCTAGGGAGCTGAGCCTGCTCAGGGGAAAGAATGTTTAATGTAATAGAATCACATAAATCAACCGGAGGAAAGTGCTTGTGTTGTTTTGTCTCTTCTCTTCTCTTCTCTTCTCTTCTCTTCTCTTCTCTTCTCTTCTCTTCTCTTCTCTTCTCTTCTCTTCTCTTCTCTTCTCCTGCCTGTTTAACTGAAAGCATTTAAT
>VUQI01006475.1:35027-56932 GCA_015106735.1 Paratilapia polleni
CCCCCCCCCATCAACCGCAAGAACATCTGGGATGGAATTAAGCTGAGGGAAGTTGAATTTTGTATTTGTGTGTGTGTGTACATTTCTTATGAGTGTGTGTGTGAGAGAGATGTGCGCGCTTGTGTTTGTATGCATAGCTGTGTGTTCTCAATCCTTGTGCCTCACACTTGAATAAATTGAGGTGAAAATTATATAAACGTTTCTTTTTTTTTTCTTTGTCACAGGCCTCTGCCCCACCCTGCTGAAATGAATGAGGCACTTTAGTGCTTTACTATAATTAAGAACAGGAACCAGCATGCATAGAGGGCTCTCTTTCTCTCTATTTTATGTATTACTCTCTCTGTGTGTTACTCTCTCCTTCTATTTGCCCTCTGTACACTTTCAATGGAACATTTCCTCTGGGTGTTGGTGCCCTTTTGTGAGAATATTATTCTCATGCAAGAATTAGGCATGTGCACGTAAAAGCCAGATATCTCTTAAAGTCATACTCACTCCACCCATCTGATACTTTTTAATATCACAGCCTTCACGCTGAGCAGCAGATGTGATCAGCTTGAATTCCTGATGGGTACAGTTCATTCACCTTCTTGTACTGCAGAACATAATGCTTTTTAGCTGTAAGCTCAGTGTGTTCCAAACAGCCATATTTATAACAAAATATCCCTAAGTAAACTGCGCCTGTGTCAGTCTCCACTTTGTGACAAACCTGCTTCCACATTGTTTGTCGGCTTTGAAATTCTACTGTAGTTTACTCGCTCTGCAGCTTGTCACAGAAACACTTTCTCAATAAACAAAAGACCAGAATCCGTGCTCAACAGGGTGTGTTAAAATATAAAACATTCTGGTGAAAATATAAATGTTTGGAACATACTGTGTTTGCAAACGCATCTAAAAAGCAGAATATGCTTCTGGGGGGTTCATGTGAAAATTTATTTGTAACCATCATTGGTTACAATAGCGCTGGTATGAGGGGTAGGACAAAATATCTATACAGCAGCATATGTAGTGATACATTACACTGATGCGAAATATTGATATTTTCATTCAAACATGAGCAGATGTTCTACACAAAATCCAATTTGACTTACCGGAGCTACAACTTCATGACTCCTGGTGGTGGTGCAGAAAGCAAATCAGAGAGCTAATTTAATGGACTGACACAAAAAAATGTAATAATGATAATGCACACACTGACGCCATACTGCAGTGAATACATATATAATTCCTGCTTTTTGCCTGTTGACATGAATGTCTGATAATGTATCAAGTATCATATAACTGCTGTATTGTGATACAGTCAGTTATCATGGGCTACATCTTGTAATAACATAGTGTTTTGAGTTGCTTTGAGATTCTCACCCCTCCTTGTTACTGTTACAGAATACTGTTATTTCAAGCAAATTGTCTAAACACTTCTGCACTCTGTATCTGTCCCTTTGCCCAATTTCTGTCCAATGAACAACCCGCAAATACAAGAGCTAATAAATTATTACTTCATAAACTTATTACAGTGATCATGTTAGCAAATAGACCCAGAGCAACAGCAGCATTTGAAATTGGGATTCATTTGGTTAATGTAATTTCCATCCTGTCCTTTTTTTCACTCTATTTTGGTCTCTACCAACTTCTGAGGGGAAATATCTGAGTGTTTAGCCTCTAAATGCTAAGCTGTGTTCACCACCTGTTTGCTATGTGGGTATGCCTTAGGCACTGAGCTGTTTGGAGGGTTTTTAGCGCGTTCTGCTGTGCGTGAAGTTGGAAATATATTAAAACCAAAACTGTGAGCTTAAAGAAGCTAAAATGGCTCAGGTGATAATTCTTTATAGGTTTGTTGCTTAAAGTGAACTGTTTGATATTACATATGATAACTGAATCTTTTGTTAATGTGACATAAAAACAGTGATTACTCATATAGGAATAGTTTTGTCTGTTGCAACGGTACAGTTCAACTACATTATCAGATTTTTTTGTTGTTGTTTTATAGGTGACTCTGCATGCATTTGTCATATACTACTAAGAAAGGAAATAAATTGTCCAAAAAATCCTCATACTGATTTAAACCATATCAGCCAGCTCAGTTTGATAGTTAGATTTTAGCTGGTCTTTTGATCTAAAAGGCAGAATGTATGCTGTGTACATTGTGTGCATTTGTCTGTGAGAGCACAGCTTGCAGCTGATATAATGAGCAGGGGAGAGGCGAGTCAGTGTGTGTGACTGATGCAATGTTGATGATGGACGGCCACTGAGTCATTTGCAAACACAGTATGTTATTCTGTGCAGATCCATTAAACAAATTTGAAATATTGTTTCAATTTTACTCCCTTTAAAGAAAATAAACTGTGTTAGTGTCTGTGTGATCGCTTTGCTTTGTTTTACTCCACTATAGTGATTTATTGATGCTGCTGCATCCCCAGCGTGATTAATGTGATTTTGTTTACTGCACAGACTAGGTTGCAATTAGCGAAATGTTCTAGCACATTTTGTTTTATCCCAGATAGTGTAGTCATTCACAGATTGGATAGGCGATGAATCATGCAAATTCAATGAATTTATTTCATTGTTTTATGTAATTTTGTCTTCATTGAAAACACGAGGTTGCCTCTAGTGAAAATGTGATGCCCCCATGCATCTTTTCCATTTGGTGTCATTGACAGATGCTGTTCCTTCTTTATTTGGTCAGGTTTCAATAACCTGAAACCAATAGCCAGACCAGGCGCCTGCTGCCTCTCAGTGTCATGTCCCCCCCCCCATTGAAAAGTAGGAGAGAGAAAGGAGGTGGATAAATCAGAGATGTGTTATATATTATGAGAAGAGGCTAAATGGAAACAGGGCAACTTCGAAGATCAATACAGAGCACAGAGAAGAGAGCCCACAGCATGGAGTGAGAATACCAAACAAGAACCTACTTTTCTTTACTTTCCCTACATATTTTCTCCCTCTTTTCTTCACAACAGTCTTACTTTTTCATATTTTTGAAGCTTTTGGATTGTTTTAGTGTTACCATTGGATTAAAAAAGGAAAAAAAAAATCAAATATGAAAGTGACATTATTGGCTCAGGGTTACATGCCTTGCCATTTCTCTCCAACCCCACAAAAGCAGCAGGGGGATCCAGTAAATTCCTTGGCCGAGCAGATAATGTGGAAATGTTGACAACAGCAAATTCGAGCCGAGTGAGTGATTTAAGGACTACAGCGGGTGACAGAGAGCATGAGAGTAATGGTTTTCAGCTTTTTCCTGCTCATCTGTGACAAGAGAAATGAGCACACTTGCCTGAAAGATCTTGTCAGAGCTTGTGGGCAGTTTGAATATTTTTAAGCTTGGTTGAATGTAAATGACACAGTTTACATGAGTCGCATTTGGTTTTTAATTAGCTAGCACAGATCTGCTTTTAACTGTCAGCAACCCTCGTATTATGACTGGTTTTATTCCTAACTTTCAAAGCCGCTACAGAAATTCTCCAATGAAACGTAGAGGAGCTCAAATAGCGGCAAAGAGATCACCCTTTTATTTTCCTGGTTTTGAAATTCAATGATATCAATGATGTTTCATCTAACATTGCAATTGCTATTCATCCAGCAGAGCAGCTGCTTCAACCTCAACTAATGAGTTTCATGTTGCATGCAGCATTTCTGAGATTTTGATTATGATGACTCGTTTATCATGCTTGTTATTAAAGAGAAACAGAAATTCTTCCTTTGGTGTAATTACACAAAATATTTTTCGATTCTTTCTGGTATGATATAGTGTCAGAGCTTGTTCTAATCATACTTACTCCTGTATAATACACAGTAGAATCTCTTTTCGTCCCTTTTTGTGCACATGCATCACTGCATGTTGCTTTTATTATGTTGTGGTAGAATTAAAAACCCTTACTTTTAGTCCACAGAGTGTCTCATGACAGCTACTGTAGCTCCCAGCCCACTGTGGATTATTGTAGTGTTGTTTACAGTGTGATACAGGAGTGCAGTATTTCCCAATTAATGTGTCTTTATGTCACTATGTTGCAGGTTTTGCATGTTTTAACACGCTATGACTGTGTCTGAAGACATGTTTTATGATTATTCAGACAATTCTTTTATTAAGTACATAATATTTTGTGCAGCACATCCTCACATCTGATAACAGGCATTTGTAAAAGCCATTTTTGCTAATACAAAGTGTCATCAAAACTGACAGTACAGCAAGAAAATCTGCTACTAAGTAGTAAGTACTAAGTAGTACTGCTTGGTATGACCAAGCTTTTTTTCTTTTTAAGATTCTCGTGGTTTAAATGGTATATCACTGTATTATTATTATTATTATTATTATTATTACAGTATTTTTGGATGTGTGGGCCTTTTGTATAGGTTTACAACAGTTCATTATTCAGTTTATAGAATATAAAACCTTAAATAAATGTCACCATAAAATAAGAAATAAAACACAAAGTAAAACCACACAACCACAATAATATATAATCTGCTCTTGGGCTCTGCTAACAAAAGTTAAATATCTGGCACAGGGTTATAGAATCAGTACTTAACAGACTGTCTGTTCTGTTTTTTCAGTTAGATGTAAAGCCAGTTTTTGTTGCCGCTGTTTTTAAGGAAAGACAACATATGGCTTTTTTATTTTAATATTTCCACAGCAGAGCTGTGAAGTACGGCTTTGAAACGATCTCTGTTTGGTCCTATTCTTCCAAACTTTTGGCATAAATTATTGTGAAGTCAGAAGAAACACCTTTTAGTGTTTAGAGACATGTTTTTCTTTGACTCACCTGGCTTGATGGGTGGAGTAGATGTAGTTTTTGTGTTAGTGAAAAGAAGTTGAGTGAGTTTTATGTTATAAATTGCAGTGATGTATTCAAGGGAAATTCAGCGTGCTAGATGTCTATGAAAGACAAGTCAGTTTCCAAAAGTATCACAGATGAGTAATTCTGAGAGGAAATCAACTTTGGAAAGCAGACAGGAGGCAGACACAGATGTTACAAAAAGGATGATATTCATTCTATCATGTTTCACATTAAAAAGTTGCTGTTTGGCAGATGGCTCTCAGATTTCTGTGTTTCCTTGAATGCACCATCAAAGCACACATTTCATTTGTTCTCTGTGATGAATTTCCAAACACATTATCAGCAATTTTAGTCTGCAAGTTGATTTTCATTTTTCCATTTTTATTTGTTGAATACAGAACAATGGCTGCCTAGAAGCCAGGAAATCAGTACTATCAAATCTTGTGTTAGCGTCCTTTAAAAAGGAAATACTGCATCTGCTGTACAGTTGTTTTATTTCACATGTTCAAACCAAACGAGAAAACTGTGCACTCCAACTTCTCATTTTGTTCACTCTTTATGCAGTGGTCCCCATTTCGGTTCCCTTTCATTTGTGCAGCATCTGTCTTATTATTTTGATGGGTCATGACACCATTAACATAATGTATGGACTCGCTGCATGCTGTCCTGTTTCTTAATGGTCAGAAAAATACCTGAAACTCTAATATGTTCCCATGAAATAGAAGAGTAAAGGGAGAAACATTCACTAATGTTATACTTCCTGACTGATGTCATTTTTAAGGTATTCCAGACCACAAATGAGTTTTGCAGACTGACCTTCTTATATAATTGTCTTCCTGACATTAGAGGTTCAATGGCTCAAACCTCAAGCTGAAACATACATTTTAATCACTGGCCCTGACCCTGTTGCACAAGCAGTTCAGTAATTCCTGGACTCTAGCTGTAGTCATGTAATGCCTGTGCCTGAAAAAATAAGACTTGACTCCAGTTTGCATTTTTATTTGCATATTACAGAAATGTTTCAGTCATGCTCAGGAATATTTCTAAGATCAGCCCCATCTTGTCATTTCAACTCAGAGTGAAATTCATCCATGCTTTTGTCACATCCTGGTTAAATTATTGTAATGCACTTTTTGCTTTAATAACTCAGTCATCCTTGGAGTGTGTACAGCTTGAACAAACGTCTGCTGCTAGACTGAATATCAGGCTATAGACATATGTTAATAAAAGTCCTTCTTTTGCATCAGTACATTTTTGAATTGATTTTTAAAATTCCTTTAACCACTCTTTAGGCCTTGCATACCAGAGCACATGTCAATGGAGGTGTTGAACTAGCTAGTATTAATGCTATTCTAAGTAGTACAAGCAAGCCATGAGAAAACGGATCAAGGTCTTTGTCGCAGTCTCTTGGACAACTCAAATCAAAAGGAGAACAAGTATTTCTTTTTATGACTCCCTAACTAAGTTGAATTCCTGAATCTGCCAGTGCTATTCATTTACATTAGGAAACCATCTTTGCTACATATATATCATCTTAACCTGTTCAGTAGTGAATTGCTCAGATTATTTTTGGTATCTATATAGTACTGTGCAAAAGTTTTAGGCACACTAGAGGCTCAGATTCCTATCCATCAAACAGTACAGTAAAGTTCATTCTGCAGCATGACAAAGACCTCAACAAAAAAGACTGCACAGTTACAGAGTAAGTGTGGGATTACATGAAGAGACAGAAAACACTAAGACAGCCTAAATCCACAGAATATACTTGTTAACTTCTCCAAGATGCTTGGAACAACTTACCTGTCCAGTATGCCTTTAAAATGTTGGTTCATTTTATCAGATCTGGTGCTCAGAAAATAATTTGTCACCTGAATGGAGATTGTTCTCCTTCTGTGTGTGTGTGTTTGTGTCAAATTGCACACAAAAAATAGTTCTGGTGTACACGAGTTAAACAAGTGACAAATGAAATGCAAATTATTCTAAAATTATTCTAATTTTAATTAATCAAATTTAATTAATCAAACTAGATGACTTTAATAAAATTATACAGCAAGAAGGTCCTGGGTTCGAATCCACTGGCTGGCTCCCCTAACTGGGGATTCGAAATTGGCCATAGGTGTGAATGTGGTCTGTCTATATATATATGGAGAGAAAGAGATAGGGAAAGGGAGAGAGAGACTGTATATATAGATATGATACTTATCACAGGGTCGAGGAGTGGAGATGCAGGGTTTTGTCTGATTGTGCAGCGTTCTGGTGGACAGAACTGGGAGACCGGACACGTCGCTTTAACTTACGCAGTGGCGCCTGTACCGATTAACACTGACTGCAGATTGAAAACAAGCAGGAGATGCCAAAATATTCTTTTATTCCTCACTATGAGTTAAGTTTTAGTAATGCAGCTTGATAGTGTCTTTCATTAGGGCCCTCTTGGCTTGTAAATCCCCACATCTTTTACACTCCCAACTTTGTAGCAGGAGTTTTTTGTTATAAATTTGAAAAGTAGAGGTCCAAGCTTAGACAACCCTAATGCTAACATGATGACATCATCAGTGTTATATTTTGAAGCTTTAGAAAGCTCATCCAGAGCTACGGCAGATGATACAGCAGGCTATACAGAGGTGAAAATAAGTCAAGTGCCCCTTTAAGTGTAACACATTTTTACAAACCACCTCATGTGATGTAGTATTTAATGATTAATGATTTTATTTTTTCAGTTTACTGTATGCTGTAAAGTATTGGAATTTATTTTGTGCTGCTCTGAGTGAGTGGTTATAATATCAGCTGTCCTGTAGAGCAGTTATGACCCTGACACTATTGTAGTTTATGAGGTCAGGAGCTTTACAGCGTGTTCTGAAAATAATCTGCCGCACCGCAGCTGTTTGATCAACACGCTATACTACCACTATGAAAGGACAGAGAGACAGAAAGAGAAAATAGAAAAGAGGCCCTCAGAGAGAGAAACAAATTGCATAATGTTCTCACAATGTCTTCCAGCTCTCCAGTGATACAGCCACAGCCCTAACCAATTAGGAAGCTTACATTAAGATAAGGACGTCCTTTATTTTGAAAGGTCGGGCTGTAAGAACAAAAGGAATTTTTAAAGTGTGCACTCAATGTGCATTACACGCACCAACACACGTGCGCACACTGACATGCATACTTTACAACACCTTTGTACAGTTATTAATGCCCTGCGGCTCTCACTCCAAATTGAATCTAATCAAGTGAAATGCTGTGAGGGTCCTCGGGAGAAAGAGCAGGTCTGACGGTGACCGCTTACAATAAAATCCCTGACATTTGGAAACAAAGCCTGCTCTACCTCTGAGCTGTAATTGCGAATGACAAATGCCGCAATCTTGGATAAATGTATGTGACTGCTGTGGGATATGTATGCAAGAAAATGTGTGTTTATACATTTGTGGGCTTTGTGGCAACTTTGTGGCATGTGAATATATGTGAGCGTTTGTGTGAATATAGTGGCTGAATGGTTTTAATAATTTTTTTTGAAGTGGTCCGCATGTTGGAGTACAGTGGAACTAATTATGCTAATTGTTGGGAATGCAGCTGCTGTAAATATGTTATGAATGGAGTCCTTCCTGTCCTGTTTCTGCTGCTGATTTCAGTGATTTTTTTTTGTTTTTATCAGCCTCCAGCTTCACGAAATAACACCACAAAGGGAAAATGTATTTGTATCTGTTTAAAACTGTCTCTAGGAAGGCAAGGTGAAAAGCTTGCTAGTTAGCCACCCCTGAAATATTAACTCACCGGCAGAAATTCCCATGAATGTCATGTCCAAGGGCTTTGTAAAAGTAGACAGGGCGGTTAATAATTCATATAAAAATCGTGTTTCATACTGCCTGACTCTACTTCATCAACTGTGGAACCATGTAGTCAAGTTTGTAAGCTAGAAAAAGTATTGGGACTTGTTTCATTTCAAATCATAGTGTTGACCTGTGTTCTGTCTCTGCTGTGGTCATTTATTATCATACTTTATAATCACAAGGTTACAAACATTATGATCAGATTCTTAGCTATTACACATGCAAGCTTTTAACTATCCATCCATCCATCCATCCGTTTTTCTTCTGCTTATACAATTCAGGGTTGCACGGGGCCTGGAGCCTATCCCAACTGCCATCAGGTGAGAGGTGGGGTACACTCTGGACAGGCTGCCAGTCTGTCACAAGGCTAACACATAGAGACAGACAGCCATTCATGCTCACGTTCGCACCTACGGCCAGTTGAGAATCACCATTCAATATTAACCTAACATGCATGTCTTTGGACTGTGGGAAGAGGCCTGGAGAGGGCCAATGCAAGCATGTGAAGAGCATGCAGGCTCCACGCAGGGGGAGCCTGCATGTATGAAAAGGAAATTCAGAAATTTCAACATAAATAGTGACATAGTTGCTCCAGGACAGCGATTTAACTGCAAAATCACATAGATGCTAAGCAACCTTGCTACTATATAGGAGTATAACCAGAATACAACCAGTTAGCAAGCAGTTGAGTCAAGTCCCTTATTGCAAAGAGGCACCACAGATGAGTTGCACTCATCGGCACAGACTGTCTCAGATAGATTGCAACATGTCTGCAATCTTTCTACATTTATTTAATTAAATTAGACAGCAATTATTTGCCAATCTGTCTGAGAGTGATTGCGGTCATTCCGAGACGCCATTCAGTCACCTTGCGATCAAAAGTGGTCGAGGGTTTGGCATGCTCAACCCCTGGGCAACCAGGTGGTCGGCACAATTACTTGCAATCGGTCGCCGAACGCAAAAAAATAAAATAAAAATCAATGCAATCAGCAGGCAACCACCAATTATTTTTTTTTGTAGCCACAAGGAAGTTGCCATCCTGTTTTTAACTCTAGTGTGACTGAACCATAATACATTCAGTTCACTGAAAACATTGGCATGTTCATGCTTAGCACTGATGATATGATACAAAGTTGTTTGATGTAATCCCAGAGTTTCTGTGTATTCAGATCATTTCCATTTAGTGTTTTTAGTGGGTTTTATACCCGTAGCTTTTCTTGGTAGATAAAACTAACCAGATTTAGTTGAGCATGCAGCTTCTGCGAAGTAATCCAACAGGAAACACAAGATATTGTCTTTAAAAAAATCAGGAAATACCTCTCTTATGCCCTCCACTTTGCCTATATGTAATATTTCTTCCCTAAAGTACCTTACTTAACCATCTCCTGCTGCATAAATAATAACTGAGCATGTTATTATTTTAAAATGATTATATGTCTGATATGTGGGTGGCCGGAGATACATTCTGTTCTAATTAAGTATTAAAAACTGTCATTTTAATCACCACCAGTAACCTGTGGCCTCTACAGCCAACTTCCAGTTAGTTGCATAAGATCAACGTACAGTATAAGAGATGACTGCAGCATCATTATGAAGGGGAAAATGTCATGAACACATATTAAATATGAATAAAATTCAAAGCACTTTCCAGAGCACTTCATATCAACCCCTATGTATGTATCTGGTTTTAGTGGCTTTCTTTTCCTGTAATAAGTTGTGTCATCTCTCTGACACAGAGCACTGTATTTGTATGACTTTATCTTACTTTTTTATCTCGCTGTGTCATTATACGCTTTCAGGTGTTACTGTTCAACAGTGACTTTATGGTATTTTATTTGCCAGGAATGGCACTCAGGCCGAGACTTGAATATCTAAACAACTTTTTGATGGACTGCACTGAAATTTCATACACACAGTCATGCACCCTCAGGGTGAATTGTGAAACCTTTGGTGATCCTTTAACAGTCATCTAGCACCATCGGCAGAAGTTGAAAGTTAAAAGCAGGCTAGACTTATGTTCTTACATGGTGTCAGTATAATATTAACAGTCTGATGGTCTATCAGCATATTTTACCGGGTTTTATGGCAGTTTATTGTGTCAGCTCAGTGTGCACTTCCTGTCCTGAGGTTCTCCAAATAACGGAAGAGGTTTCTGTGCCAGTTGTCACAGGTGATAATGCATTAGTCAAACTTACACACTGTAAATAGAATGTTAATCACACAAAAGTAAAGTCTGGCTCCACTGGGAGGTTTCGCTGTTACCTGAGTGAAACAGTGAGTGTAGCTTTAGAAGCAAGATGGAAAAGTGTAATGTCTTTGTGGTTGTTAGAATGTAAATAACAAGTTCAGACATTTATCAGCAAGTAAGTAAACAGATACCTGCTCAGATTCATTCACACCGGTCTTGTTTAAATTGCTGTGTGAGAATTTCCAACCTTTGACTTGCTTGTTAAAGAAGGCATCTGGAGTTGTTTTGACATTCTTCTTGTCACACAAGCAGCTATGCATGTCATGCATTTCGAGCATGCAGCCCAGCAACATCATATGTTTGCACAGTACTCATGAAAAGGCATCCTGTCAGTTTGCTGAAATGTATTATTACTACAAGGAAAGGATGTGAAACCTTCATGAAGGCTATTTAAAGTCACAATGAAACAGCAGCTTTAGAGAATCTTGCTTCCTTAATGTGATGCATTTCCTGATACACAGAGAAATCACTGTGATGAGATATCAGGTCGCAAGAGATGAATAGATGTTGTGAGGGAGAGACAGAAATCGAGGCGTTTTACTTCTGAAAACAGTGCAGATGTGGTGCTTTTCACAAATTATTGAAAATTAATTAAAGTAAATACAATATAAAGTTGTACTGCTAGTTTACTTATTTATCCTTCTTGGATTTATTGTGAATCAAATCAAATTTCAGAAGGACAAAGTCTGACATTACAAATATTATCATATACAGCACACTGGCAGTAGATGTGTGAATATAAAAGTAGCCAAATAATGATCGATGAGAGAGACTACAGTAATAAAACCTGAAGAGAAATGGAAGAGTGGATGTGTTCTGTAAAAATTAAGTGTTGCCATTCTCTGCAACTCTTACAGGAGCACTTGGGGAAAAAAACAGTTACTGTTCAATGTCAAATGAAAGTATGTGTAATCTCTGTGGCTCCTAACTGTGTGTCTGTATTTTGTGTGTTTTTCAGGCCAGGAGGAAGATGGGCGGAAGGTTTTAGTCCTCAGTTACCCCCAGTATTGTCGTTACCGCTCAGTTTTGGCACGGCTAAGAGAGCAGCCGTCCTCTCTGTCCATAGACCACACGGTGCTGGCATTGGGTGGCATTGCTGCATTGGGTGGAAGCACGAGAATCCTGTACTGCCGTGACACCTTCGAACACCCCACCCTGCTGCAGAATGAGAGCATCTGTGACGAGTTTGGTGAGTGTGGCAGCTGGAGATTTGATTGTAGCCTTTAGATATGTTATCCTATTAGCTCATCTTGAATGCCAACAGCTATTATAGTAGCAGTTTGTGGAATTTTGAGTGTTGGCTCGTGAAACATCGAACTCATCATATCCTGATCTTTGAACATAAGCATGCTCTTAAAACTCATTCTCACAGTACGGTTCATCTCAAACTCCCAATTATGTCATTTTGGTTACCCAGACCATTTGTTCAAGTCTGCTTTTAGTGGGAAATTGGCATTTTGGGCCAAGTAATTTAGTTCCATTGTGTGAAAATTGTGAAATGGTGAAAAAGTACTTTAGTTCATTTAATATTTTCATTTGTGTAAGGGCTGCCTATCAAAATTAAGTCCATCAGAGGACAAAGAAGACAGAGCCAATGAATTATTTTGGTTCACATGCCAAATACTGTTGTGCTGTGAAAAAATGTCACCCAAAAACATAGGATTTAATGAGCTGAGAAAAACAGCCCTGCTTGGCTTTCTGACATTTTTCAATAGGGTGTGTTTTGTTTTTTTTTTTTACGAGAAATGTACTGAGTTTAAACGAAGTGTTATCACTTCACCTGACTTGTTGAATGTGAAGTTTGAAAATGACAAAAACACATCTGTGGGTGTGGAGTTAGAAAGAACTGAGCTTATCTTCCTATGTATTTGCTTTGTATCTCTGTGTGACGCTAGCTGCCATTACCATAACAGACCCAAATTTCCAAACTGTCAGTGGCTGATTTGCATTGTGGGTAATGTAGGTGCCAGATTTTGACACAAAGGAGATTTTGGCTCTGCTGCATTGATTTTGATCCTTTTCTCTCCACATATTGCAATGGTGTTAAATCAGTGGAGTGCTACTTTAACTGTTAAGTAAGTACAAAGTTTTTTTTTTCCTGAAAATTTTAAATTAGGGATGAGCTGGACCAGTAGTTGGTATCAGTACTGGCCTGATACTTTGCAAAATCACTGGATCAAATATCAAAGAAAAAAAAAGCATTGTCAAATGCAGTCCTAATTTTGCCTAAACTGTCAAGTAAAAGCTTAACTAAGCTTTGAGCGACATGCCATAAAGAGGGAGATCGCCAGAGCAGTGTAAGTCGAGTAAATGTTAGTGAGAACGTGAGTGAGACCTGTCAGCAGCGCTGTCATCTTGTCAAGTTTGTGGAGTTACGCTTGAGGAAGAAAAAGCAAAACAGCCGAGAGCAATTGTGCAGTTTATTATGCAATGAATATATAACCGTATGAATGTTTGAATGGTGCTGACAAATCAAAAATTATACTAAAAGTTCCTTGTGCTAAAAAGTTTAAATTAAGAAAAATATTTGTATTTGTATTGCATAACTGAGTTCCGTGCTTTTAGTGCATATTTGTCACATGGTTTGCTATTTTTTTTAAGTGCAAGTGTTTTTAAGTCTGGGCAAATATCACTAACAGATAGTTGTTTAAGAGAGGATAAAACATGTAATTGGATCGATATTGGTACTTACAAGTACACAAGTGTCATAAATGCTTGGTTTTCACTAAAACTCAACCAGATAAACAAAAAGAGTGTAAAAATGGATTCCCGTGTTTGCTTTTTATTACTCATTACATGTTACAAAGCTGTAATTTCTGTTCATCCCACGTCCCGCCTTTGTTTACTTTGAAGCTGAATGTACTTTTGATCAATGCTCTTTTAGTTTACATTACATAATTAGTAATAAAAGAGGAATCCGTTTATTTCACCCTTTGCTTTTCAACATACTTGCAGAGTATTTGTTTTTATTTAGCCACTGCTGTTCAAACATCCTCATCAGTCACACCTATGGAAAACATTCAGTGTTTCCGGTGAGGAATCTTGAAGTGCTGGAACATGTCTATTTGCCATTCAATGCACTTTCCTTGCCTCTCATGAATCCACACATTGTATTAACCCTGAACCGGTCTAAAACAAAGGAATAATACGATTCATCTCTCTATATATTTCCTCTGCTCGGTTGCTCAGCAGGCTCTTGTGCAGCATCGGTTTGACATTCACAGTAACGACTCCTCTGGTCAAAAGTCATTGTTTTTCTTTTCCTGTAAATTTGCCAGTAGGTAATTGCATTTTAAGAGAGCAGCAGAGGTGAGACCAGAAGGGAAAACGGTTTTAGGCATAGGAAAATAAGTTATGAATAGTAACGCTAACATCCTGTGGCGGCTGTTGCTCATTCACTTGGCTCAATAATACCATTCCTCTGTGAGCCACATTTAAGCTAAAGGTTTATTTTCATAGCCTAAAGGAATTCTACTTTTTTTTGACTAAGGCAACCAGATTTCTAATGTTCTTCACTTAAGGGTTTACTAGGTTTGAAGCAGAGTTTTATTTCTGCTTGAATTGCTGCTAGGAGACTTGATTGCGATTTGTTTCAAAACAGCAGAGCTAAGTAATTTCCTTCACTCTGGCAGGTGAGTTAAAGCCTCAAGGGCGTCTTACTTGTAGGCCTAAACACACACACATGAATGTTTGCACATATACACAGCTGCTGAGTAAAGTTCTTCTTCCATTTATAGGCTCCATATGAAAAAGCAGCTATAAACGGCATATTAAATCCACCTTTATTACGATAAATACTAGCACTGTGGACACGTAAGAAGGAATACTGTGCAGCTGTGAAATATTAAAATGTTCGAAATTGATCTGGGGAACACTTTTAGGACTTTTTTTCTGTGCTTCGCTCAATGCTAATTCTGACCTTTTGGATTCAGCCAAATCTGCTGTGGCAGCTGTAATAGCTGTCCGTCTTGTCTAGGCTAATTCATGAAAGTGTGTCAAGCTACCTCAGGGGGTAGAGAAGACGAGAGGGCTCAGGCAAAAAATAAGTGGTATTGCAGAGTTTCACCGAGCCTTTTGGTACAGAACTGTGTGAAATGCAGTCATCAGATGGTGGTGAAATCCAGTCTATTCCTGGCATCCTGGTTATGGATTCAACAGAGCACTACAATATGTGCATGTACAACATAATCATGTAGGGGATGATTATTTAATAAGCAGCATATGTTGTTTTATTTGTGCATGTTCGTTGAACTCTCATTCTCATTTATCTGTATTTAAGGAGATGATAATGAAACATTAGCATGCTTTGGCTGCTGCTGTCTATATAATGACTTTAATTTCTTCTGTGTTTGCTTTGGCTTTACTCAGTGGCGATGGTACAGAGTTATTCCTGGTGTATTAATGACATTTATCTGATACTGTGCTTTATCTGACTCAATCCATCTTCATGTTTTTTTCATCCACGTCACCACCAGTGTCCCTGCTTTTGAGCCAGCCCGAGCAAAACTGAGGTTGCGTCAGTTACCAGATCTTTAGTCCTGTGATCCATATTCATGTTCAGCATCGCCTGTCACCCCTGCAGCTGCTTTCCTCACGGGGAATGACACAGATTTTGTTTATAATTATCATGAATTCTCTGCCAATGTGGATTGATTATACCCATGCTACTTGGTGTCCCCAATTTAATTCCTTGCCAGGAGGAATGTAATATTAACACTGCACAATCGTACAACAGGAAATATAAGTTATGCATTAAACCTTGCTGGTGCAAATATTTTTACTCACTATGTGCATACTGACATACTAAAAGAAAAATGATCTTTTATATAAACCTAAGAGTAATGACATACTATGCTATAATAAAATGCCTTCAGAAAAAGCCAGAAATACTTGACAGATGACATGGGTCAGATTTTTGTTATTAGTTGTCACGCTTATGTTGAGTATTACTCACATTAATTTGGCAGGGACACTGTATGTGCTACAAGGCAATAACATAAACATTTGTAGGCTCGACCTAGAGGTGCTGTATATGATATATTTAAACAAGATGGCCGTCTGTTTAGGAAAATATTACGAGCAACATTTTTCCCATTTTCTCTGATTCTCAAGTTATCCTTCCAAACTGCTGACCTTCCTCTCCCCTCCCTTCTTCCACCCCCCTCAGAAACCTAACACTCCTGGTGTGCACATTGCTTAAATCAACAGTATTCTGAGAGTTAGTGAGGCAATCACTTTTGAGGCAAAGCAATTGAGAGGAGCTACCCTCCTCCTCCTCCTCTTGCTCTCTCACATTTATCCTATATTCTCCAAGTCTTGGCACAGAATCTATATATTTCATCCTCAGCTCAGTTTGTTTTTGTTTGAAATATGTCTCACTCAGTGCTTATTTGATTTTTATTAAAAAGAAACATTTTCATTGCAATCCTTTGGAATCCCTTTTTTGTAATCCTCCAGGGTGGGAGGAGTATAAAAAAACAGTTTATTGCTTCAATATATTAACGTTGTCCAGATGCACCGATCACACACAATATTTTACAGTCTATTTTTGTACTCGGGTGCGTGTGTGTTGGTTTACTACATCTGTGGCTGAATTTAGTTGAGCTTTGTGTGTATTTAAGAGGGTTTTTCTGCATGTCAGAGTTAGTGGCATCTGTGTCTGACAGAAAAAAAGCATTGGAACTGCACTGACACTGAAATACACTGAGGAAGAAATAAGTGAGTCTATAGAAAGTAAACAGCCTAAAATCCTAAACCTGTGCTTTTTGAGATACTATCTTTGAAAACATTCAGTCCTTCTAGCTTGATTGGGCTGGGTCACCAGATGAACATACAGCATGATGTCATTGTTTCCACAACTTGAACCACTTTCTCTCTGCTCTTTAAACATGAAATCTGATTAGATGAAATATGCATATGCCAATATCGTCCCACGACAGCTCCGTCTGTTAATGTAATAGGCAAATTGCTTGCTAAGCTCATGTTTTCCTATCTCCTCTGCAGATTTGTGTTAACCACGGCCCATGAATTTTTCATTGTCCATATGTCATGGTATACAGAGGCCATAGAGGAGGATTTTAGAGAACAGAGCACATGCTGTGGCTGTATAGTCACATTTCATAATCAGGACATGAACTGTATATAAAAACAAAGTGAACATCTGGTGAAAGGCCACTTACACATGACATTGCACATTGCCATGTCCTTGTGTAAAGAATAATATAATGTAAGATATGAAAGATACATATTTTTACACTATTAGCTCCTAAATTCCTCAGGATACAAACACATATAGCTTTAATATATACTTAGGTTGTGTTTCAGTGTATCTAATATGTCTGGTATGCATGGCAGAATCAGTGTTAGAGTGCTATTTTAACTAAAAGCACTTTCCTCTAGTGGCGTCAGCAACATTAGCATGACTTCTGGGTTGAATAAGGCACAGTTTTTTCTGATTATCCCTATTATGTCATCAGCAGCACACCAGCTCTACACATATGGCTTTGCATTACCACTTATCTATTTATAGCAAAAAGTTAAACAGATAAATTCTGGCTTTGGACAACAAAGTTTTCAGAGATATAGAGCTGTTATTTCCAGTGCAGAGGTTTCTCCAAGGAGCAGCTGATGGAGGATAATTGACTAGTAGAGAAAGAAAGGACAACCATGTCTTACTTCAGCATTATACCAGTTGATTTTCTAGCAAATGCGATTGACCCAGTGACATATAGTTTAAAGCACATCATATCTACTGGGGATGGGGGCAGTCCCTGTTTTGCGCCCTGGGTTTGCCCCTATGGGCTGCAGTCATGTTACTTTTGACTCTGATAGGCAGTGAATATTTATGCATAATGAGAGGGAAACTGTCACCTGCTCTGCACAGTTGAATGTTTATATTTTAATGTAGTCGGTAATTTTCCCAAAAGATGATAGAAATGAACATCAGTCAAATATTAAATGTTCGATTAAACAGCAAAGAGCTGCTATCATTTCAGTGGAAATCCACATAAGCTATTAATCTGTCAAAGTATAAGGTCTGTATCAACAAAAACATAAATTTGATTTTTAATGCAGTGACAATGAAAATTGGCTTACAGAAGCATAAAATGTATTTTATACAGGTGATTCAATAGTGAAATATTTAGTCACCATTTTATTTTCACGCTGTCATCACATGTTATTGCAGCTGCGAGGAGTGACTGTCTGGAAATCTCTCCTTTTGTGCTGCATTTATGGAAACTCTGACATCCAGGATTTCAAAGTTATCTGCCATGAACAATTTTGAATCAAACTAAGTTCATTTTATCCTTTTTCCTGTGTGGTTTTCTTCAGGTTAAACTTCCTGTCACCACATTGTAATTTATGAATGCAGTGTTTTATGAGGGGGAAGACTCTCACACATTGGATGTTGGAGTGTCTTTGAATGCATCACAAAAGAATGACTTCAGACTGACTCCTACTTGTAATAGCAGAACCACAAGATGTTAACAGTGGAAAAAATAATAATAAAGTGATGAAACGCTCAGTGCAAATGATTGCCGATAACAAGTATGCTGCAACGTGTATGTGCATATTTCTTCATGTTGACGGCCTCCAGGAATTAAAGAAAAAAAATGTAAATAATTTATATTTAATACACACATAAAGAGACACGTATGTCTTCCGTAAACTCCTCTAAACTTATAAACTAACAAAATGTCAAGGTGCTTTTTTTTTTTTATAAACTGCAAAAGCTGTTATTAATTACTTTACACTTGAGCTGAAGAGGTCTGCTTGACCTCATTCATAATGGCTTAGATTATTACTCCATTAATACATGTGTCAAATGTTGAGCATGGTTTAAATCCAGCAAGATTATAGTTACATGATTTAAACAATACATCCAGGGAGTCACATTTTCATAAATGCCAGATGTGAGTTGTGATACAACTTCTGAATTTCCCTAATTAAATGTACAGAATAGCATGTTGCAACCTGGGGTGAGCCAGTCTGACTCATATGTGTAACTGAAAACGCTGTTTACAGAGACTGACTCTGGTGAGTCTGGTGTGGAAATATCTCCTGAATGCAGCCTTTTAGTTGGGTTTAAGTGTTCAATATCTCTGTGCAGGTAGAGGCTTGTTCCCGGTTGTTTTTCCTAAAAAGGGCTTGTGTAACTTAAGTGACGTCGAAAATCATTGTTACACTGCTGATACATGACGGCAGCAAAGTGAGGATTATACGCTATGTGGTGAATGTGATTGATGTTTCCACTTTTTTTTTTTTTCCAAAGTGACCCAGATGTTTCTTGGAAAAGGAGAATGCTTAAACAGTGGCTCTGCTGGCTGCTGTTTTAGAAATTTGTTTACAAATGTGTTAATTTTTTTTCTATGAATATGCAACTACTTTCAAAACTGAAAATACAAAGAAATGAGATAACTTGTCCTGTTTTTTTGTTTTTTGTTTTTTTTTATTGTTTGTAGGTTTTAGAATTAACTTAAATCCCTAAAGTACAGTAGCATACAAACAGTATGTAAGTAAGTATCCATTGGCCTATTTTGTAATGAGAATGATGATTATTTATAATCACCACGGCCTAATGCTGTGTAGCTTTTCAGAATGATAAAGTCCCTATGATTGGGCTCATTGGCTGACTCGATCCCATCAAGTGTAACTAGAGCGTGATCTATTAGAATACATATGTTTTATTGATGTATGGGCTTCATGTTTATCCTGGCATTCATTTATTTATAGGTCGATGCTGCGATTTTTTTTTTTCCTCCAGTAATGAATAGGATAAGCCTTGAAGCTTATCCACTGCTCCCTTTCATCTCTCCCTCTCTTTCTCTCCCCCATTCCCTCCCTCTGTCTATCCCTCTCTCTCTTTCTCTCTCTCCCCCTCCAAAAGCCAAATTGAAATACTGTATTTTTTAAACCCCCACTCCTACTGAGTTGTTGCTGCAGTCTGTCAGTATCAATGATGTGGAAGCGTTTGAAGGTTATCCCGTTTTTAGCAAATCCTCCACATTATGTAACTTTGACTCTGTTTTACATTTGCCACTCTTGGAACAACAGGGTGTGTGTATTTGGGACAGTCCCTCTGCGTGCTCTTAACATTTCTTTGCAAAAATGGGATTTATTTTTTAATTTCCTCTCCAGGAACAATGGCCATTAAGAGCTCTTGCCAACAGTTTGGCACAGTAAAAAGCTGAGGTGACATGTTCACTTGTCAGATATTTACAGCTTTTATTGTGTTGTAGTATTTTTGTCCTGACAGAAAAACAGCATTATGACTTATTGCAGTTTAAATCAACACAGAAAGACATTGTGCCTTGCTGGACTTGAGCCAATATCAAATTTTTGTTTCTTGTATAATTACAACGTGCATGTGGGTCTTGAGATAAATCACATTATTTGGTTCACCAGGGTCAGAGGTCGTTGCATTGCTCAGTGTGTGTGTCAGTCAGTGGCTCTGGGTTAAGATTAAACCAATGTTAATAAGTACTTAACAGGTGACAGGCTACCATCATGAGGCAATCACATGAGGTGGATAAAATGAAAAAGAAAAAGGAAGCAGTGAAGGAAGAAATTAAAGGAATGATTTTCTTCCTGTCATTACGGCTTATTTTGACTATAAATTAAGTTTGTGAGATTTCCCTTGTAAAACGTGTAACATTGTAACATAATTCCCTATTTACTTTGCAAATGGAAAGCTTGAGTCGACAGCCTTTATGAGTTTGCTCAGTGCTAAAGTACACACATTCACACCCCTGTTGAAACACACACCCCAATGAATCCGATGAGAATGATTTCATAATCCATCGCAATAATAAACTTCTTTGAACTGTTTAATTGGCTCTTCCTGGAACGGCACGGCTTCGCTTCATTTGATCTGATGAAAGAGTAATGTTGCTTCTCCCCAGGGGGAGCATGCACAACGGCGCACAAATAATGAATTAAGAACACTACGCTTTTTTTTTTTTTCCAAATGACTGCCATAATAAAGCAGGAAAATTCATATTGCACTTACACCAGTTTCCCCTAAATTGCTTTTATGTTTACTTGCTTATGTATTTAATTTTCTGAGCTTGTTTTAAGTGAAAATAAATCCAGATTTCTGGAAGGGTAACGGATTGAGTTCACATGAAAATTGTCATCTGAAGGAACCATTGTCGATAGAAACGCTTGGAAACGTTCCAGAAACATTCCTCATGTGTGATTCTGTGAAAAGTCACACTTGCTGTACACTGTTCTGGGAATGAATAGCCTGTGTAGCAAGCAGTGACATTTGATTTGAAGGCATGTAGTGGATGTAAAGGGGGAACTGAAGTAGGCTATGCAAAAAACTGAGAATGAAATATGTAAAATTTAAACTGAAAAAGTCATGATGGTTTGGGAGAATGTCCTCTCTCCTAAGCTGAGGAATATGAATGGTGACAGTCTGAATGGAGAGTCTGTGTACAGCAACAGTATAGTTGCAGAAATGAGCTCATTACTGGCAAGTACACACACATATACACATTTTTCTTATTACATTACTATGGTGAGAATATTCCATTTACATCTGCTAATTGTAACCCCTAAAATGGCAAAACCTGAAGGCAAGGAAATTGGTGTGGCACAAAAACCATAACCTTAACTGAATTTTTTTTTCTCAGTTTTATCCCTGAAAAAATCTCTTGAGACTTGGCAGGAAATCTTTAAAACACATACACACACACACACACACACACACACACACACACACATACATAGTTTGCAGAGTCATGAGGACTCTAAGAGAACGATTTACGTGATTTTATAAGTGCGAGATAAAAATATGGGAGAGTATTTTTAATGTCCTGGTAAACACACACTTACAGGGATGTGGGCTTGTCTCCATGGCAACACTAGTCAGAGTGTGCCCGGCCTAGCGTTTTTGACAGTTTCTCCTGATGATGATTGATAATTACTACCTGACTTGTTGTCCCCATCTTCGCAAACATATGGCGGGAGCTGCCCTCCGCCATATATCTGCCAAAATGTTCCCTTTTCTGATAATAGGTTTTTAATGTTGCATTTTGTTGTGTATGCATAGCAACA
>VUQI01006476.1:10257-50008 GCA_015106735.1 Paratilapia polleni
CAAACCACTGATTGAGGCAGTTGGATAGGTCTTGAAAATATTGTGTTCAATTTGTCAAGTCTTTTCAGTTGTGAAGGAAGGCAGAAGAAGAAGAGAAGCATTTAAGAGTGTCTGGCGGTAGGCCCAGGCAACTGGCTATGGGCTGTTTGTCAGAGTTGTCTGATTCAGCCGTTGATGGAGGTATTATTTGCAGTTGGAGTAAGGATGAGTTGCAGCAGATTGGTGTGGAATACGAGGGATTTTCTCAGCTCCTGGATCATGGGTAGGGGTAAGAGATAAAATAATCCCTTGACAAGTGCAATATGAACGAAATCCTCGATGGAGAAAATCCCATGTTTACTTGGACATGCAATTCCACCATCTCCATTTCTGTTAAGACTTTTTCTTTAGGAATGGACATGGTGCCTTATTATTTTTTTTTTTTAAATGCTTCTCTGTTTGACATATACCATTTTGAGGAGGACTGGAATTTTATGAGCAGAGACTTCAGGTCAATTTGCAACCGTGGACATGCATGCACGCGCACACACACACACACACACATACACACACACAAAACCGATACACACATTCTTGCATTGTTGTCCTTTTGAGGCTTGTCCACCAACTGTATTCATTCCATTATTTGTAAAGTCTAACTGTTGTGTTAATTTAATACTTATGTTATTCTAAATACAGTTTCTTCAAAGCTCTCATAATGGATATTTAAAATTCTAATTCAGTAGTTACCAGCTAGTCTGACCTCAGTGTCCACATGAATTTCTCCTCATTTTTTAAGGTCCAGGTTGGCATCTAAGTACATATTTAGTTTATTAACTATACAAATGAATTCATTAAAGTAAAGAGTATTGCACTAACAAAGTAGTAATATCAATAAAAATTAAATGATAAGCATTTAAGAAGGAAATGGAGCTACTTTGGGCATAGTAGTAGAAGCAACACTTCTTTGCTGCTATACAGCAATCATGTCACTCTTCTCAAACAAACTGCTCCAGTTCTCTCAAGATCTGTGGGTGCTTCTACTTAACCTGAGTTTCAGCTGTGTCCATTGATGTTGAGCTGAATAAAGACTGGGCCTCACAGCAGGCCTCTTCTCTTCTCGTTACACTAAAGTTTTACTTTAACAGTTTGGTTTAATTGAATAAAACTGGCTGTGTTTCTCAAAGGTTCTTTCAACTTACTTGGAAACTAAAGCTGGTTAATACAGCTTTATAGATTCAGTCACTGTAACATCTTCTCCTGTTATAGCTACTGTATAAACATGTAGACATGTTTATTGAAATCATATCCATATTCGGCTGATCAGTGACATCCTATTACTCGAACAGATGTGAATTGTGGGATTAAAAAAAAGCGATCTGTGATCTGTTACCTTTCCACATCTGCTGTTCCTAACTGAGGTAAGAAGACTTCTAGTTATAGTCTTTACTGTAGCCTGATATGTAGGCGTTAACTAGCCTTTACTGCATAAACGAACTGTGCGGTTATGAGGAGATGGAGTTGTAAAGTTGCACGAACCAAGTCTTTATTTCCTTTTCTAGGGCAGTGAACACAGTACATAAGATTTGCACAGCTGTTACACTGAAACTTGGGCCCATTTACAGTCTTTATGGCTGATTATAGTAACTTAATCACCCTGCCAGCATGCATTTCACAGTGGCTTGGGCTACTTGCTGGCAATGTTATTTCTTGCAGACTTGCAGCAGACATAGAGGGAGTTGCCCATTTTCCACAACAGAGGCCACCTTTCTACAGAGGAAGGTTCCTGTGGGTACCTGACCCAGTGCAGGACTCTGCTATAGAGAGAGACAAGACACAGTGTTCATTCAAAGTGGGATAATAGCGGATGCTGTCAGACAGTCTTCCTCAAAGGTGTTCATAATGTGGCATGAAAAATGCCAGAAGTTTGTTTTGAAATTGAAAGAAAGAGAAAGAGACTTAGAGAGTTCAATCCCTGCTTACTTTCTCAAGTATGCACATCTTGCTTGGAAAGGGTTCAACATCTGACAAGTACTTTGGCTGGAACGCTTCTGAATCAATTCCACCAGTTTGCAAACATAGCTCTAATGGACAAAATCAGGCCTCAGATGTTCAGGTGGAATATATGATCTTGTCTCAAATCTTTTCTCAACATAGGGGTGGGTACTGAGGGCCAGTATTAAATTGGTATGGGTACCAGTCTGCTCAGTACTGAAGTGCCTGGACAAACATTCAAACATAGCTACCTGAGGTGATACGCATTATTAGCAGTACTGTCATAGCAGTAGTACAATCCCAGAATTTGAGCCATTTTTCAATGTTCGTTGTTTAATGCCAGTCACATTTTGTATCAAAGTTCATTTCACTCACTTTCCATGCTCATCGTGGAAAGCTCATCATCAAACTGCTCATTTCTTTTTTTTTTTTGATATCATTACCAGTAATATGCATGATAATACCTCTGCTGCTGAACCCCCTTTGGAGTCATTTTCTTTATTGCAAAATTGTGAGTAAATCTAGCAATTCTTTTACTTTTTGTGACATTATATCTCTCCACCACTAGCTCATCTGTTCTCTTTTTAATTCTCTGTGTTTTTTCACTGTAAATAATCAAAAATGAGCTTTTCATTTGCCAACACTGACAGGCAACTCCGAAAAAGGTTAAAGCAGCAGGAATATTTTCCTCACTTGCTCGAGCAAAGTAGCTGCTTATTTTTTCCAAATAGCAGGTCCTGCGAGGTCACTGCTGTGCTGTTTATATGACTGCGGCTGCTGCGACCGTGGCAGCAGTGACGTGATGAGGACTGTGAGGGTGTCTGGGGAATGGCAGCCATGCTCTCTGTTTAAATACTGCAGTGCCCTAGGGATAGGAGCTCACGCTCAGAGTGTCTTTCCATGTCGGGCAGGACAAGCTGTTTTGTTATTGGACGACTAAAAATAAAAAAAACCTCTGACCTTGACTTGTCGCTGATGATGAAGTGAAAATGAGAGAAGATGAGAGAGATGGAGAATGTGTGTCCGTGTTTGACAGCAGAGAGGGAGTTACAGGAACTGAGGGAGGATGACAGAAGTTCGTAGGAGTATTAGTAGTAGCAAGCGGAAACAGATGGAGAGGTCATGCAAGGGAAATGGGTTAGAAATATGATAAGGGTATAGAGATACATTGGATATAAAAAGTGTACACACCCCTGTTAAAATGCCAGGTTTTTGTGATGTTAAAAAATGATACCAATAAATCATTTCAAAACTTTTCCCACCTTTAATGTGACCTATAACCTGTACAATTCAATTGAAAAACAAACAAATCTGTTAGGGGAAAAAATACTGATGAAAAGACAAGACGAAAACTGGTCAGGGAGGCTGCCAAGAGACCTACAGCAATGCTGAAGGAGCTGCAGGAAGTTCTGGCAAGTACTGGTTATGTACTACATGTGACAACAATCTCCTGTATTCTCTATGTCTGGACTATGGGGTAGGGTTGCAAGACAGAAGCCTTTTCTGACAAAGAAAAACATCCGAGCCTGGCTACAATTTGCAAAAAAATACATGAAGTCTCCCAAAAGCATGTGGGAAAATATGTTGTGGTCTGATGAGACCAAGGTTGAACTTTTTGGCCACAATTCCAAAAAGTACGTTTGGCGCAAAAACAACACTTTGCATCAGCGAAAGAACACCATACCCACAGTGAAGCATGGTGGTGGCAGTATCATGCTTTGGGTTTGCAAATCAACAAAAGAATGGCTTCACCAGAAGAAAATTAAAGTATTGGAATGGCCCAGCCAGAGCCCAGACCTAAATCCAATAGAAAATCTGTGGGGTGACCTGAAGCGGGCTGTGCACAAGAAAGGCCCTCGCAATCTGACAGATTTCGAGCGCTTTTACATGAAAGAGTGGGCAAATATTGCCAAGTCAAGATGTGATGCTGATAGACTTCTACCCAAAAAGACTGAATGCTGTGATTAAATCAAAAGGTGCTTCAACAAAGTATTAGTTTAAGGGCGTGCACACTTATGTAACCAGCTTATTGTGTGTTTTTTATTTTTTATGTTTTTTCCCCTAACAGATTTGTTTGTTTTTCAGTTGAGTTGTACAGGTTATAGGTCACATTAAAGGTGGAAAAAGTTTTGAAATGATTTATTGTGGTCTAATTTTTTAATGTCACATAAACCTTGCATTTTAATAGGGGTGTGTACACTTTTTATATCCACTGTATATGGCATCTTTCAGCCACAGGCATCCAACTGCTGTAAATGTCTGGAGTGTTTAATTGTCTTCCTTTCCTAAAACCAATAAAAAAAAGAGAGGGCAATGAAGGAAAGATGTCAGCTTCTGAATGGACAGCTTGTGGCTTTTTACTTGAAATACAATAGTGGTCAAAGATATGAGATTACATAAAAAACAACACTGACACAGTGTGACTGGGTAGTGGAGCTTTATCCAGGCATTGCTTGGGATCTCTTCCCTGACTGGGACATAAATCACTTGTATGAATATTTAATGAATCCCAAGAGGACAAAAAGTAGAGATGTAAACTATAAGACATCTCCTATCTCATATTTGTTTCTCTGTGAGCCAGCAGCACATCAGCATATGTTATATCTGCAAATATTTTGTCACTCAGCTCTTGCGGTTTTCTGATGTTCCTTTTCCTGTGCGCCTCCTCAAGCATCCAACAACTTGGAGACACCAAAAGAAGACCAAAAGCAAGTTCAAAACAACAGCAGACCTAATCTAATCATTTTCTTTTACCAAAGAGAGCTGCTGCATTTTGTGAAGCAAATGTCAGCTGTGGAAACACAGTATAATTACTTATTATGGGAATATAAATACAATATATAATATAATGGCTTTTTATGTGTCTGATTTTGTCTGTTTTGTTGAAGCATGTGATTGTTAGAGAAGGAAATAAACAGGAAAGTTAAAAAAAAAAAATGGTGGTGGATGGTAAACACACAATAAAAAAATCGCCATTTTAAGCCAAAGACACACAAAAACAGGAAATTATTATGCACTAAATCTCTTTTAGAATTTGACCATAATGCTCATTATATTTGAGCTACTTGAAGTCTAAAATATTCTCAAGATCAAAGTGTAATCTTCACATGTTGTCAGGTGAAACGTCCTCACGAGTATCGAAGCCTTACAATAAGAAACATATGCATCCTGAATGTAAGAAATGTAGTAAAAAACAGCATTGTGTGGTGTGACAGGATAAAAAATCATCCTCTCCCACTGGCCTGGTAATCCTCAGGCGGATAATTAAAAAGTGTGTGCCACAGTCGGAAAGGAAAAAGAAAGATTAAAATAAATAAATAAGTGAGGAGAAGGGAAGAGGCTCTGCGCAAGATCCCGGGGGGATCCATTAAAGAATGTTTTCTTGAATTGAGGTTAGGTGCATTGATCTCTGTCGAAGCTGGCACAGCTGAGAGTTAACACTCCCTGCCTGCGACTCTGACTCATTTCATACATTATTCCAATTAAATCACTGCAGCCTGCCTGGCTGCCTGCCTTTCTGTTTTCTAGGAAAGCAAGAATTGGAACCTGCCACACTTGATCCACTGTCATTTAATATGTCACATTAGATGACATTAACATAAAGGAGAGACAAGATAATCTCAATGCTGGAAGACTAGGAAGAGGAAAAAAGAAGTTGTTTTGTCTACAGAAGCAGAAGAACTGACTGAATGTCCATCGTGATATATTATACACATTAGGCACACACTAATAGGTGCACTGTCCTATACAGTAGGCCTCCATGTCACTGTATGATACATTGAGTGGTGAAGGTGTGTGCGGAGCCATTGTTTTTATTGCCTTTGTACAGCAATGGGAAGCCCATTACTTTGAGTTTCTTTGGGGACATTGGTTGGTATTTACTAGTTTTTCATAGAGACAATCACTTACACCTTGAAACAACCATGAAGCATGAAGTTGACTAAAAACTTTGAGTGTTTCCAAAACCTTGCACCGATGTCACTAATGGACAGCACATTATTATCAGACCAAAATAACTCACTGGCTTGTGATTAAGAGGCTGCTGTGACTGGACTGAATCACACAGCAGTTGTTCCTGTTGTAGCCTTGGTGATTGTTTTTTTCTCCAACAAAGACAGAAATGTTTACAATGTATTTACAGCAGATACATTTTCAACTTTTAGGATTAGCTTTCAGTTGTGCCTTTTAGATAAAACTTACAGACAGGGCTAGATCAAATCATCCCTTAATTATGCTGCTATAGGCCCAGGCTGCTGGGTGACATCCCATGATGCACTGAACCCTTTTCAATTTTCTTCTCATTAACCTTTTGCATTTCGTCCATTTGGTGTTCATGGTCTCTCTATGTTCCTCTTTTCGGCCGAGGTGGGAAGTAACAAAGTACAAATACTTATTACTGTACTTAAGTAGAATTTTCAGGTATCTGTACTTTACAACTTTTTACTTTACTCCCTGCATTTTAATAAAAATATCTCTACTTTCTACTCCTTACATTTTCATTACAGGCTCATTACTTTAGGTTTAAAACATTTGAGGGGAGTTATTGATTATATCGTGTCACTGCACACCCTCCTGATTTCAAACCGATTTGAACCTAAATGGAGGCGAAGTCCTGTTGGTGTACCAATTACCAGTGCTTATCGCACATGATGAGATGAAATAGGCAAAAATATAACATTTATGCATCATTTACAGCACTACACTCAGGGGTTATAGTGGGCTGGAATGATCCAGAATGGCGGTTTTGGTGCAGGTGTTAATAAGCTGTGGTCACCTGTACTACAGCTTGCCCTACAGAAGAGGAGCGAGCATAAAGGGAGTAATGTTTTTTTTAAGTGGCAGGTAATTTCAGATGGAGAAAGATGTAAGAAAGACTGGACAGGAGAAGAAGGAGAGAGATTAATTTGAAAGGTAAGGACTGCTCAGTGTGTTGCCGAACTAATTGAAGTACACTAACTTTGTATCAAAGGCTGCATGAAAATACTAGGCAGTTTAGTGCAGGCTACACTGGTTAATTTGCACCATTGTGGTGGAGTTTACAGAGATGCACTATGTTGGACTGATGCAGAGCGGCTTTGGTGTTCATGGTCAATGTTAGGTTACATCAAGGGTAGCGGATATCAGTATATATTTAAGCTGATGATTCACCCACCTTTATAAAAACTTTATACTGACTAAGGGTTGGAACTCAGCTATGATAGATTGTGTAACAGCTGATATGTCTTGGTGAATTCAGTTGTGTATTTAATATCAGTTGTGAATCTCAGAGCAGAACCAGGTGATCACAAAATCTACTGGAGGTCACAACAGAAATTATTCTAACTTATTTCTAAGTAATTCTTTCCACACGCTGCACCACTACAACTGATCTTAGGGTTCTCACACCTGCTGAATCCCACTTTAACCTCTGACCATACTCATTTTTCTGTTTAGGTGTGGAGGCAAAGTCAACCTTCCACAATTTAGACAACAGCAAGCAGAGCTAGTTTTCTCTCTCTTTTTCAAAAAAAATTCCCTTTGTTATTCTCCTTGTGTTCTACATGACAGATGTTCAAGCTTTGTGAATTCATCAGAATTAGAATTTAAGTTGAAATAAAGTTTGTAATCCTTGTATTAACATTATTTTATTATTAAATTAATATGGCAGGTGGAGGTTCAGTTAGCTTTGCACAAAAATAGCTGGTAGAAAAACTACTTTTTACTTTTATACTGTGAGTACATTTCAGAGCCTGTACTTTTTCACTTTCACATGAGTAAAGAAGTTGACAGTACTTCAGCTTTTACCAGAGTATTTTTAACACAAGTATCTGTACTTCTACTTAAGTGAAGAATGTCTGTACTTTTACCACCTCTGGTTTTCAGTCCTCTCTTCCCCCCTGTCCATGACTGTTCCTCTCTAAACCCACTTCTGCTAGTCATCTCTTCCTGTTATAAAGGAGTTCTTCCTCCCCACCATTGCCCATTTGATCATTTCATTCCTCTTTGTAATATTGTAGGGTCTTCACCTGACAATATAAAGTGCCTTGAGATCACTGTTGTTGTAAATTAAAACTAAATAGAACTGAATTGACTCGAACTGGCAGTTCAATGATTAAGTCTTGAAGAAAATTTAATTATAACAGATATTTGTTTGTGTTTCTCTCACTCTCCCGTATTCATGTATAGTATTGTTTGATGTGCAGTGCAATCTTTGCCACAGTAGTGCTTATGATTTTTTTCAAAATAAGTTAAAATTGGCATGAATCAATGTGTGGTGCTCTAGATGGCTTTTACGTTCTTCTAATGGATATCTGTGAAATTATGGCCCGCCCTACAGTGCCACTGATTGGGTTGTGTTTAGGGGGTTAGGTTCAAGCATGTCTCATGATAATTGGCTGGTTTAGGCAGAGGAGTGATGGTGCGCTCCATTTGAAGTCAGAAGTTGGAATTTCCAAGTTCCCAGTCGGAATTTTCAACTGGAACCCCCCCTCAAGTCGGACTTCCAATTTGGAAAGTTGGAGCAGCCCCACCAACCCCAACTACACAATCCAAGATGGCAGCAGTGCACGTAAACAGCAGTAAAACTGTAAAACCTTTAATTGGTATTGCCACTGTTGTGTATTTGTGACTCACTAAATAAGCCATATGCATAGCACTAACCAGGCTCTATCCACGAATGTGCTGCGGCAGTGTTTTTAAGTGCAAAAAAACAAGCATTACTAGCATTGTATTGCTAGTAATGCATGAATGGCTCTACCTTGCTAAGGAGCAAAACAAATCCTGTTTTTCCTCGCTTTTCTGACTTTACTTCTGGGACACACACAACTCAGGAGTGGTGTTACTCCGAGCTCCGACGTCCGACTTCTGAGGTAAATGGAACGCAGCATGAATCAGAGGCACAGTGTAGGGCCAGAGCCACTGAGTGAGTAACTTAGCTCCTATTTTGGTTTCAAGTGAAGGACTAATTCTGTATTTTGTTATTTACTTTCATTGTTTTATACACACAACACTCATCTTCCACATTTCTACTGTATATACACAGTTGCGCCTGCAAAAGAGGGAAGCTGTACAGAATAAAGTCCTTTACAGTTTTCAGTTCTCTTCAGAAGTGTAGCCTTTTCTACTTGGTCATTGGAGCACAGGTGCTACACCTAAAATTGATACATTAAGACCTCATTAAGAATTTCTAAACCCTGGTTACGGCCCTGCATGTGTCAGCTCAATGCACAACTGTTGGCACAAGAAAGCCTGTGGAGAATCAGCCAAAGTATGATGGAAAGTTTTCTGAGCTTAGCTACGCTGACATGTTGGTATCAGTGCTACCTGTGCTAGCACTAAACACAAAGTATAGTTAAGTCTGATGTCCTGCTTAAAGTATTTGGTCATAAAATGAAGTATTGGTCAAACTAAAATTCAGACTTGTGCATTACTAAAGTTTAAACCATTTACCCTTTATCCCAAGAATGTCTGTACATTTTATGGCAATCCATCAAATGCTTGGATCAAAGTGATGGATCAACAAACAATCTGCCAACCCCCAAACCACACTGCTGTCTAAAAATCTATCAATCACAGCAATATATCTGTGAAATCTCCCCTGAACCAACTTACTTGTCAAGTGGCGTCTACGGGTGGTTATGCCCCACCAGCTTAGAAACTCTCCATTAGCGACAATAATTGTACAGAACAATGCTGATTATATATGTCAGATGACAGGCGTGCTGCTTTATGGATGTAAGCAGCTTGGATCAGCAATCCACTGTTGAGCTGCCTCGCACAAATTTCAGTGTCAAACTAGCAGAGAAATGGAGGCATTAGAGCTGCCGTTCAATAACACAAAAACAAATTGTTTCAGTTGTTTCCCACAGGAGCAATATGCATGGAGTTAACTGAAAGTGGGATTAAATTGCTTTTTTCAGCTTGTTTCTCTCACCTTACCACACCCAGCCGCACTGTGCAAACAACGACCAAAACACACCATAACAGTACACTGCAATCAGACACAGCTATGTGATTACAGGCAGAAAAAATGTTTTTCATGTTTGCTGTCAGACTGTGGGATGATACGAGGAGAAGTGTGTGCAGAGAGTCTGATGCATGCTCAGGTCACTAAACCAGGCTCTTTCAAGCCCTGCAGACAGACTTTACATAAACGTTATTCATCAAGCAGCTTTTACAGATATGACTTCAGTGGTCCAGTGAGGATTGGCTGGACATAACGCCCACATCAAACATCTCTGCTCGGTGAGAGGGATTAAAGAAAACGTTTTTCTGTGAAGTGCCGTGTATTTGAAAGCAACTAGCCTCGGTAAGTGATCATTTGATTTCAAAAACAAATATTTAGAAAAGGAATATCAGACCCACCTTCAATGAGAGAGCACTAAAAACCAAGATATCCCACTGTGGAGCTAAGCTATTCTGCCACATAGTTATCTGAGATTTTTTTTTTCCCCTCCCTCTCTCTCAAAAAAGAAATATTGATTCGGCATGCTGAAATTAACGCAAAGTCACAAGAGAAAGTCAGAGAGATAGAAACAAAGACAAGACTGAATCAGCTTTAAACAGCAGCAGAGTGGAACATTTGACTAACAAGCAGTTTTTGAATGCACTTTGCTGTTGTCTCAGTAGAAATGCAGTGCATTCTGGTACCATACATGTATTGATCTGACTGATGGAGATGTCAAGAAAAGAGGGGACAGACCAAGGGGACAACTCAATAAGATTGTCATAGTTAAAACAAGAGGACAGAGGGGTGTGGTAGATGGACAGGGAAAGAGAGAGAGAGAGAAGCTCCTGCTTTTTGTTAGTGCAGGTCCATACACAGTACAAAATAAACACAGGGCATATGCTAAAGCCTGACTGTAATGAGCACACACACACACAAGGTTAACTGCAGCATCCACTGAAGGAGAACACAGCTCAGCTCATCATTGTCTCCTAATGGGAGCAGGTTGCATTGCCTCCCAGCGCCGCACCAGGACTTGCTGTTCTCTAAGAGAGAGAGAGAGGGGAAATAAATAAACAATGGACTTGGCAGTAGGAGGGGAGTAAACATTCATTAATGTAAGGGTGGAACATGTTTAGTTGCTGCATGTAATTTGCGTCTTTCTATTTATGGCCAAGTAAGCTCAGCCCCAATTAATGTGTGAGCCATATTCTTTGGGTTCTGTGAATCATAAATATGCAAACTGTGCTGTCTTTTGATAATGCTTGTTTTTACAGTGCATCTCTTAAATTGGCTTTCACAGCATACATAGAAAACGACAACTCACAGCTCTTTGACATGCGTTTGATAACATAATTTTTCTTTCATGGATGCTTATCCTCCATTGACTCAACTGTAATCATATTACGGGCAATCTAGTGAGTCATTTGACCTTCTCTGAATCCACGATAGGCACCAAGCTGTAATCTATTGTTATGTAATCTAACGTTTGATATAATTACATCTATTGCTCGCGCTAGACAACACAAAGCCTAAAACGATCATATCTCTTAATAGAGGCTTATTACAATGTTGAATATGTGTGAAAAACCACATAGACAACATTACACTACATTATATAGACTGAATGGTAAACAGCTCATAAAAAAGATGTATCCCCTAATGAGTATTTTGAATATTCATAAAGATAAAAAAAGAGGAAAAACTAATCCAAGATTTTCCTTGCATCCCTACTTTCAGCCTGCATCTGCAAACTTCCTGCTTGTGAAAACTAATGGAAAATGCATACGGGATTTCAGCAGACGCTCCAATCCATTTTAATCCTGAAGGCAATTACAGCGTGGGGTTTTAGGGTCAGTAGTGCTGTTGATTGATGGGAAGAAAAAGTCACTTTAACAAAGTGCTGCGAACTTCAACCACCTGGCTGCAGCACAAAGGGTGTTGCTTGATGCACCGAGACAAAGCTTTAATGCTTTATTAATGCATTCATTGAAAGAATACAAAATGGAGAATTAATGATTGTGCCTCCGATAGGCCCTATGTGTCAATATCACTGATGCCTTTTGAATTACAAACTAATTCCTTAATTTCTATGGATCATTTGCGCTTCATGCCCAAGATGAATCTGGTAATGCCGTCGCCATCACCAGCACTGATGACACGCACTTTAAAGTGGATAGTGTCATTGATCAGTGACATATTTCCAATGCCTGAAAAGCCAGGTTTGTTTGTGGGGAGAATCAGCCGCTTCACTGTTTTCTTCTAGCTCCCTTTAAAGAGCCATGATCTGTATCCTAGCAACAGGACTCGCTCGCCCCCATCAAGCTGTAGAGTCGGTAGCAGAGAGCGAGGGCGAGAGCGTAGGACCCCTACTGTCTCCTATCACTGTCAAGGAATAGTGGACAGATGCAACTTTGGACCATGTAGACAACTTCATGTAATGTCAAGGGCCTAATTTAGGTATCCTACTGACACTGTTACTTTTAACTCCTGCACATAGTGTGAGATACAAAGTATATTTACCCAACTACTGTATTAAGTACTGCTGTTTTAGGCTACATTTTACTTCTACTCCACTGAATTTTAGAGGGAGATGTTGCACATTTAACTACACTCCCTATATATCTGACAGCTAAAGCTAACAGCTACTTTGCCAGTTATAATTTTTTTATGTGAAACAAATGATTAATCTAAGTATTATGCATTGGTGCAGATTAAAGAAGCTAAAATATACTCTGAACTGCTGCAACATTTAAAAACTGCTTGCAGATGTATGACAGTTTTTCTCAGTAGCTCTGGCATATTTTTTGAAACATATGTGTTCTCAGGTCTGAAGGTGTATTTCCCAAAACACCTCATACATGTAGCAAGACACTAAAGATGACCTGCAAAAAACTGTAACTCCCCCAGAACTTTTAATTAATGTGTCTGTGAGGGACCAAGCTGATTAAACATGAGGACACAATAGTAGTTTTGAAAAAAGTGGGTTTTATTTACCCCCCAAAATGCAAAAATTAAATTGTACAAAAGTCAAATAATAATTCTGGGCCCTTAAAAGAGGTGAAGTGAACAGAACTAAATGCAAGTCATAAGATAACAAAGTAACACCAAAAATAACTGCTCAACAGAACCAAAAGTGACCTGAAAAAATAAAAGACAAATACTGGCTGATCAGAGCAGTTTGACACAGAACGGGAAACAAACACTAACAAATTATCTAATAACAAAGAAACCAAACCAACAGCTCCCATGATGCCAACAGACCTCAGCAGCCAAATGGACCCTCCCAGCACTGGGAGAAGAATATGAAGTCATTTTAATGGAGCTGAACATGCAAAAGTTAACTAAATGTGTGCGCTTCAAATAGAACTAAAGCATTTCAACAAATGTTAAATAAATATAGGTATGATGTTTGGTAATCAAAGATTGTGTGTCATCATTTATATGTTTGTGTATGTGCAATGTGTATGAAAACTAAGATGACTCAAATATGTACTGTAAAATGTTGGAGCATGGGGTTGCAGACTTTATAGCTATGTGGCTGCAGGTGCAGCCGTTACAGTGTCAAAACAAAGTTTTTGACATTGTGTAAACCTTGGTGGTCAAAATGTTTAGATACTTTGTCAGAATGATGAAAGTGACTTCTTTATGTTCTAACTTTCTAAAAGTCCTCTCCCACGTGTTTTAACTGATACTGAATGTGCTGTACTACACTATTATTTTTCTGAGGAGAACTGACCTCTATTGTGTATGAAAGTCAATGCTCTTGATTTCAGCAGCACATGGTTTTACATTCTGCTATGTATAGAAACAAAGCACTTACATTAGCATGAGAGGAAATATATTTTTCATTCAATGGTCACCTAATACAGTAAACTATAAATACAGTACCAAAAAAAAAATGAAAATTTACACAGCAGCACTGCACAGAATAAAATATATAGATTATCTGGATGATGCACACTAGTGTATTGTAGTAACAAACCATTGCTTGGAATCACTGGTCGGTCATTCATTCCTTTCACTTTGGCCACAGATTACTCCTCTTCCTCTTCCATAGGCAGGCTATTGCTTCTGTAGATGTTTATCTGAGCAGGCTCCTCCATGTTTTGTTGTAAAATTGTTTTAACTCTGCTGCCCTCAAGCTCTAAAATGTTTTACAATACTCATTTTACTGACTTAAACATGTAGGTTCAGGAGATCTTGATAATAAAGCAAACTATTTTGCATGTGAGGACCATAGACAGTATAAAAGATGGACGTAGCTACCGTGACGTCATCCACTGGCTTCTGAAGCCCCGTTTTGAAGCCTCGAGAGGAGCGCTTCTTCCTCCGCCATCTTGGTTGCAAAAAACATCGATGTGATTAGGAGGGCCGCGTCCGATTTTGAAACTGCACACTCATTGACTTATTGGCATTGAGCGTGCAGTTTAACACCACAGATAATCCTCCATTTTGAAACATAGTATGACGAATTTTTGCTCAGTTGTTATCAGTCATTTGTCTAATTGTCCTTGAAAATGCTTGATGTCAATGAAATGCTCCTATATGCCATATACAGTAGGAGGGTGGGAACAAGCAACTTATTGAAGGACATGTTGGACATAGTTCTTGGGTAAGTTCAAATAGTCCATTTTGCTTTGGAAGGTTCCTGAGTGAAGTGACCTGGAAGTATCTACATGGCGGCCATAATAAGAGCTGTAAATATTCTAAATACTAAGGAAAGGAGCTTCAGCGCTTCCTTTATTACCTCCTTTAGCAGAGGATACACTGCGACCATCTTTTATGAACGGAGGGTAGAAAAAGCTGTCCCACAATTCATTGCGACGCACCATCCGACGTCATGAAAACGGTCAACATAATTGACAAAGTGGTGCGGATCATGTAAATGTTAATTATAATTTTATTTTCCATTTCATGTCATAACCTGATAAAATGTTTTGAATTTTCAACAACAGCCTGTTAAACCCGCAGTTGAACTCTGAACATCACACTGCTGGAAGAAAATCGGACTCTTGCTTGAAGAACATAGATTTCTATAAACTCTCTAAATCCAGATTATGAGCTATATTAACCAATTAAAGTGTGTTCAAGGTTCTGTTTAATTCTGTTTGCATTAGTAAGGTTTGTTGTTGTATCGCAGCCTTTAGGGTTATCATTAAGTTTTTACTTTGGGTCAGCTGGTATAAGTGATGGATGGAGGGAATTTTACTTCGGTCATAGGAATCCTAAACAAAGAGGAGGAAAGAAGTTACACTGGATCACTATCCAGCAGGTAAATATAAGAAAATAAGATGTATTTAATTTTATAGGCTATGGGAAAGATTTACTAAGCGGGACAAATTATTGTCATGCCACAGTGACAGGGTGACCTACTAACAGTGCGCTATAATTTCTACACAGCCAGTTCATTTTAGTAATAACCAGCATTGTACCAAGAGCAGCGCAAATTCAAAAAACAGCAGCCCTGATGACGGAGTGTGAGGGAGAGGGTGATGTAGGCCTACCAACCAAAATAATACCACGTAAGCTCAGCTTCTACGCATGTGTTTCTGTCTCAAAACAGCCTGGCAATTCAGACCAATGAGAGGAGGCTGAAGGAGAATCAATATGTTTCTGATATAAGGGAATCCTCTTCTGATAGAAATTGCTGGGCACTGTGTGTGAGGTCTTGAGGACTGAGACTCAGGTGGAGTGCAGATTTTACCAGAGAAGAGCTGCATTATTACAAACTATTCCACCGTGTAAACCTGAAATATGTGTATATAAACAGCTGACCTGTTCGATGTGTAGAAGAACACCAAATATTATTTACCGTCAAATAATGAAGATACTGATACTGTGCCACATGAGTAAATGCGCACGTCAGTTTTTTTTTTTTGTTGTTGTATTTTTTTTTTTAGCAGTCACATATTGTAACTTTAAGACATTAATCTAATTCACTGACACAGTTTCACTGGTAGCTGTATTTTCACAGAATTTTCACTTTGGTTTGTTACAGATTCAGTAGAGAGAAGTTGCTCGCTGTGTGTGCATTGCTAAGAAAAAGTAGTTTACTGAGTGAAGTTGTTTGTGCTAAGCAGCCATGATTTGTACTGGATTTTCTAAACCTTTAACCTTTAAACTGTTGCACATTTCTATTTATCAGTAGCAAACACAAAAGCCCATCACTGAATTCACATTACAGCATAAAAATCTTCCAGTGGCACGAAAAAGTAAAGTTTTTGTAGCCCTACGAGAAGTCTTTTTTTTTTTCTTTTTTTTAAATCCTATAAGCGATTGTGCCTTTCTCCTGACACTGAACCCTAATGAACTTTCCAGTTTTTCCCCCTCAAGTGGAGAAAACCTGGAAAGATTTTGTAAGTGCTGATCAATGCCTGAGGAACAATGCAAGCCACTGTTTGACCCTTTCCATGCTGTTCCCTATGGCCTCCGCACATAAGTACTTTCAACAATCCATTCTTGTGTGGCACCTCCATATTATCAGATAAAGAAGAGCAACAGGGCGGCAATCGGCCTCGCTCCAGCACAAAGCCAGTGTGATCTCCTGGGATGAATTACACCGCATGCTTTCTATTCAAAAAATACACTGTGGCCTTAAAGCTTTGCTCATTTCTTTCAAATCTACAATCTGCAAATTGTCAAATTTGTGGCAGAACAGGCAAAACAGAAGTGCACAACAAAAATAGGAAAGACAAAGAAGGTTCGGAATTTTTTTCTTGCCTGTTTGCGACAATGTTGAGGAAGTATTGAAGGGTACAGTCTTTCATGATGACCCAGTAAATGAATGGTTCTTCCAGGAAGTGGCTTTCATCAGGCCATGATATCCTCTCCCATTGAGAGTCATCAGCTGAGGTACTGATTTGCCCTTGTTTCTTGACTCCTTCAGACTGGACATGCAGTGACCGGGTTGCAGCAAACAGTGAGAAAGCAACTATAGTGCCTCCCCAGGGTACATGAGAAAGAAACAGATGATAGTAATTGCAGTTCTTGTCAGGACAATCAAATGTATTGTATTGAAAAGCCTTTGATTTATGTTTATTTCTCTTTGTCAGATGATTATGAGGCACGTTGTGCTTGAAATAGGTCTGTACCTTAGAAAAATCAAGATCCAAGCATTCAACATCACAGCTCTCCAGGATACTGTATGCTATTCAGTACCATTAACTATGACCAATTATCTCCAAAAATATATTTGTGTGCTCAGTGGGTAAATCTTAAAATTAATTCAACAAGCAAACAGTCGTGCTCTTGAAGGAAAAGGGCTGAAATCTTCAAATGTGCAACAAATCAAACTTCAGGCACTTAAGCAGACAAGATTAAAAAAACACCCCCATTGGCTGATTTGTTTATGACAATTTTGAAACTGATAGACAGCACAAGTTTTTTGACTTTGAAAAACCTGTGTCAGGTCTTTTCTGGATTTTTTCTATTCCTTAAGGACATTACTTTCAGATACTGTTCATCTGCTATAGACAGTTTTTAGGCCTGTTTGTCCTCCACTTGTCCAGTTACCTCAAATTTTTTAAGGACACACTGCACACCATACCAAGATATGCCAAGTTGTCAGCTAATAGCTCTTTGGGAATCACCTTGTTAGTGAAAAAAAACTATTTTATGCCTGTCAAACTGTGTTATCTTTGGCATTTTTCATAGATTCAGCTAAAGAAATTGAACCAAATTATGTGTTTTTGTGACAGACTGATAGCAGCAAAATGCCTAAAGATACAATTTAAAATTGGTTCTTGCTAAATTGTCTGTTATATGTAGTCACAACACTGGTTCATCCCTTGAGTCAGGGGCCTTTTTTTTATGCTTGAATGATTCATAGCTCAGTGTTAAGTGGCTTAACAAACAAACAAAAAAAAAAAACACTCCTCAGAAAATGGTCAGATATAAGGACTGGACTGAAAATTAGTGAAATCAGCCAGTGTCCAAAGAAAAACACTGAAAGCCCTTCAGAAAACCTGGAGAACTTTTGCTCATGACCACTTTAAAATATTACAAGAAAGTCTGGCTACTTGGAAGCAAAATATATTAAAAAAAAATGAGGGGTGGTTCAAGAATTCTGCACAGTACTGTATTCCAGATAAAAATGTGATGTTCCCAATCCTACATTTCCCTATTAACTTGGAAGTGAGCATAGCAGACTTCCACTGTTTATAGACGTGCACTCATATAAAATAGTGTGTGTGAAATGGATAGTCACTGGCATCTAAAACTGTTATTTTCAACACATAGGCAGTTGTTAAAAAAGTTTGTTCAGTATACCACAAGATATGAAATCCATCTGACTAATGATAAAACTAAAAATGAATTTTCTATATGAAATGTTGAATGATCTGAAAATGCCAGTGATATTTTACAGTCTTTAGGCAAGGTCTGGTTTCAACTTCTAATCGCATTGCTCAAAAGATAACTACAAATGACACATTTCACAGACTTATTTGTCTGTCAGGTGAAAATATGCTTACGCAAGTCAGTAAAGGATGACTTGAGATAGTCTTATAGCCCATAAATCAAATCAAATCAAATCCATACTTCTAAAAATGCCTCTGATACAGTGTGACATCAATCAAACCAACAATAGATGTGGACAACAAATTTTGCTGACTCTCCTTAAAAAAGCTGCTGATATTGGCAGTGCAGTTAGGAGAATCCCATACCAGTGAACTTGTTTAGGATCCCAACCAGTGTTTTTGCTCCGTGCGTTCACGTGGTGTCCCTGAAGTTTCAGCTGCACTTCAATCCCCTGTGTATAATACTGCCTTATTTATTACTATTTTCAAGCAGTCATTCTGTCACTCAACCAGCACTGTCACAGCAGGAGCCCCATTGTTTTCTGTTCTGCTCAGCTGAAAGCTACTGCTGATACTAACTCAACACTTCCTCCATGTGCATCACAGTAAATGTGAAAGCAGCAGTAGGCCTTGGGAACCTCTTTGGAAAGTGTTGACAATGTCATCAAGGTTAGGATAGCATTCCAAAGTCAGGCAGAAACATTGCAAAGACAAAGTAGATTTTATTACTCCTCTGAAACATGAAGACAAAAGAGAATGGATCAGAATGTATCAAGGACAGGTGCTACTATAATTAATAATTTTATTTTATTTTTTTAAAAAGACAAGAGCTATGTAATACAGCAGTTTGGAACATACTTGTGGAAAAAAAGGAGGCATTATACAGGTGTAAAAGGTTTTTACAAATTAGATAATCCTCAAAATGTCAAGAAGTATGTAGTTTCTCTTTCCTTGCAACATCATCATCATCATCACTATTTTTATTATTATTGTTATTATTATCATTATTATTATTATTTTTTTTATTATTTTTTTTTTTTTATCAGTAAAAGACAATAATAGCCACAGATAAGTTAGTAATGGCACAGGTAAGATTACTTTGATTTTCAGAGAATAAAAGTTGACAATGATTAGTGAGCCACTGACTGCAATTTCTGCAGTGATAAGAAATTGGGATGTAAACACTTGTATAAAGTCCAATAATAGTCAGCTGCAGATTACATGTCTGTTTTATTATTTATTTTAGTTTATGTTTAACCTAAGGTTCATTAGCCACATTTAATATTTATTTAATATCTGAAAGTATTTGAAAGTGAGGATAAAAGAAAACAAACAAACAAATAGAAGCAAATAATAGCCTAGCACACAGTTCACAGTTCATAAAATTATTTTTTGTAAAATAAAGATCCCTTCTTATTTTAATGTAAGCCACTCAATCAGAAACAGGATATTAGATTAGCATTTAAGGAGGAGGTCAGAAGCATGACTTAAGTTGGTAACACCCGAGGGTCTGACTAATACCCAGAACAGTCATTACCATATGATAAGGTTTTGATGCAAGGGAAATGTTGTTCACTATCCCAGTAGATAAGATGAACCTCAGATACAACTTGGCAATGGGCAATCTTTCTACAGCGCTTAGCTCTTCGAACCCTTTGGCTCAGCTATGTGCCAGAAAATGATACAAAGTATAAATAAGTTCATAGGAGCAGTGTGCTTGAAGCTTATGTGTGGTGTTGAGATGATGAGGCACCACACTGTTTTTTTTTTATTTGTTTTATTTATTTCTAATGTCAAAGTATCCAAAGCCAGATGATGCCAATTCCAGAAGTGACTTGTAGACTAGATATTTTACAACATTGTATTAACAGAGCCATTTTCATGAGGCTTGCAACATTTAACTATAAGTCTATTACTCATACCACTTAACGTAGGCTGTAACTGCATGCATCGTGCTTTTTTATCTTGTAGTCATGGGGCTTGTTAAATCATTTTGTGTTAAATCATTAAACGTTTCCATTTATTGTGAAATTTGACTGAAATATAGGCGGGCCTAGCTTTTGAAGGAAGGTGAGTGATTGCTCGTTTTACTTTTGTAAATGTATCCAAAGTGAAGAGATTTAGCTTTCAAACAAAATAAATCAGCAGGCTAATAAAAGCCTGTCTTTTTTGTCTCAGTAGCAGCAGCCATCCGTCCTACTTCTTAGAGATAGTGAAGCACTTTCTATGAGTTTGGAGGTGGGCAGTGTTTCTAGTTAATTTGTGCAATGTTACCTAATAATAAAAAAGATGCAAAATTAAGTAAACTTGGCTAGGAGCATAAAGGGCAAAGATGATATTTGCATTAGATTTTGCTCTGTTTTGCTCTAGAAATGTTGCAAAGTTACTTTGAAGTCACTGCAGACCAGCTGCTTTAATGTATGTCCGTGTGTGTGTGTGTGTGTGTGTGTGTGTGTGTGTGTGTGTGTGTGTGTGTTTGCGTGCGATCTCACAGCTTATCCCCAGCTTTCCTGTTCTGTCTGCCCACCTGTCTGCTAGTGTATGTGTGTTCCTCTGTGGGTGTTAACCATAAAAACAATGTAAGCCCCGTTAAACCTCCCCATATTTCAACGTTAACACTCTCATCTCAAGTCAATTTGGTGTTCCAGCTGCTGTGTGTGGGAAAAGATAAGGTAAGAGATAGAAATTTCATGTCGGCCTGAGTGAACGAGAAAGTGTGTCTGTTTGTGTTTGCGTATTTGAATCAGTGAGGGTTTGTGGGCGTTTCATGTATTCTAGATCAATACATGCTGTATTTGGGGAAATAAACAACCCCTTCAGGGCTTTTTGTGCTATAACCTAACACACACAAAGACACACACTCATGCACATTCATGCACTAAGTTCACAGTGCTTAAATGCTCCAACATATTTACAAGGGAAATTAGTAACTGTGGTAAATAGTGTGCTTTGTAAATTCCATACTTTACAGTGTATGTGTTTCAGATGCATTTCACTACCTACAGCATAAAGCACACTGATGTTGCGTGGCCAATCAAGAACACCCAGGTGTCCTACATCTTCAAATTGACTCAGCAGTTATATATTGTGTAAGGCAGCACAAAACAATTGAAATAACTCCATCTCCTCTCCAGACACATGTGCATCATTCACAACAACTCGTGTGAATACACTTGATCTTCTCCTGTTTTCATGAGTAGCATGAGGAGCCAGTTAGCAGAGAAGCAGCAGCGCTGCCAGTACTCCCCCTCCACTGTCTACTCAGTAGGTGTTCGGATGCAATGTTGAGCTGTAGGTCGGCCAGGTTTTTTAAGTGCTCCCGATGCAGAATCACTGTAGTGGCAAGGGTAAAACATAGGAAAATAGATCTGAAGTGTAAAAACAAATCAACTTGTGTTTAGGGGCATACAGTGAGCCAGGATATTGTCAGTGTAGCTAACTGTCACTTTAAATATTTTGGGTTAATAATGCATGTTCCGCAGGCCTTGTAGCAGGAGATAAAGGCCTCAAATGATAGTTTTGCATTACATCTACCTGGAGAGGTATGTGCCATGCATTAATGAATAAGCCAGCGATTAGATCATATGGAAAGTACGATCCCCAGGTGGGTATCCCTTATGCAGTTAGCGAAATGGTAGCTGCAGACAGCTAATTTCTGTGTTTAGTTTTGGTCGGCCTTTAAAACTAACATTTAAAATTATTTATGTGGTAACCAATTTATCTGAAAGCTTCAGGGAGCTTGTGCTTCTTGCTCTAACACTGACTATGCTGTTTTGTTTAACTTCTCATTTCCCCAGTCTCAAAGTGAAAAGTGCAAAGTTATGATGACCCACAAAGCCACAGTAATCACAATATTAGGAAACATGCCAGGTTAAAAAAGCTTGATTTCAACAGACAATATATTTAATAGTTACCAACTTATATGACTTATACAGTAGTCATAGATAATGCAGTAATTTAGAGTCTACTGTATAGCCAATCTGTTTTGAAATCTCTCTGACCCTCACTATAGTCTAAAGTGAATGAAAGCCTTGATTTTGCATACTTTTTAAGACCTTATACATACACACATGATCCTGGGAGGCCAAACCTTCTGCACTACCAGAGCAGGCTTAATACCCAGCTCATCCTCTCTGCTTTTCTCGCCTCAGAGACATGAAAAAGATAGAAAGCTGATTTACTATTGTTAATCCACCATGCATCCCCCATGTGGTGCAGATGACTTTTGTCCCTGTGAATTATTGTAGTTTTGGTGCACTATTTTGCTACATCCTCAAGGTAACATTTCTTATTAATTAACAAGCCAATGTACTATTATGCTAGCTAAAGCTACAGAGCCTTTGTGATAACTTCTGTTCTTTTTATGCAATCTACCAGTTAAATGTGAAATTTACTTTCTTATTGCCCTATCACTGTTTTGGGTTGGATTTAGTGTAGGTCTACTCAGTGTGTTTGGATAGTGATAGGTGATGGGTGGGTGGGGGGTGATTTTACTCCTCTTGCCGTTCAGTCGGGTTGTGTTGTGGTTTGTCAGGGGCATCAGTTCTTCACTGTGCTTTATCGAGAATGGCCCTCATGCTGGGAGGATTTCTCATCTTAGGCAAGATGTGAAAAATCCCTGTAGTGTAGCTTGTGATCTGGGGAGAAGTGACTTTGCAATGCGACCAAGTTTTGCAGCTCTGTGGATGAGTATGGCAGAGAGAATGCTCTTCATAAGGCCTGATCGAATCTGTCCCAAAAGCACTTGCATGACCATTCCCTCACAGGTCAAGTTGTGAGAAGGTGCTTGAAGCTACCAATTGCCTAACTCATACTCCACCAGCCAAGGGTGACATGCAACCTCAGGTTCTGACTGCCCTTCAGAGTTTATCTTAAAGGATGGACGGATTTGAGGTTTATCAGTCTTCCTTCTTTATCCACCCAGCCAGGAATGACTTAGTCTGCCAGGGCCTTAATGTCATGCTGGCTAGGATGCCTACAAATGATGATATGCTGTCTCTTTTTTCTCCCCACTCTATTTGATAGTGTACATAAATCTGAAGGGGATCCCCAAAACACTGCGGAGGTGGATAAAGAATGAGCAGTGGTGGAGATCCCACAAAAACTCTCTGTAATTACAGTACTTAGTGGGAGGTCTGATGGTGCTGTAGGAGGAAATACTGACTACTGAGGAGAGAGATGACAAATGATCAACATATAGAGTCAAAGGGTAAGCAGTGTTATAATAAAAAAAAAAAAAAAGCTGAAAAAAAAAAGCAGTGCAGCATTAAAACATTTAAGTTTACATACACTACCTGTGAAATAAATCACCTAACAAATAATTTACAGCATACTTCTGACTGGAATATACACATATACTGGTTTGCAAAGATACAAATGTATGCTTTTAACAGGAGAGCTACTTTCAGCATTTAAGTGAAATACGTTTTGACCAAAAAAAGACTTCTGGAGCAACATACAGAGATATAAATCATAGTTACATGATAATATATATTATAGTTCATTATTCACCAGGGCAGTGACGATTAATCATCTCTACACAGGCATAGGACTCTGTGTGCATTTCACATCATAATACAAAAGATTAGTGTGTGTGTGTGTGTGTGTGTGTGTGTGTGTGTGTGTTTGTGTGTATGAACATGCATGCATACCTTAACAATGTAAAATTAAAGGTCAATGTGTGAGCAACAAGCGATGTGCATATTAGCATATTTGTGCAGTACTACAAAGCCATACATGCAAATCTGCCCGAATGTGTGTGTACATGTTCTTGGATGTGTGTATCCTGCAGCAGTCAAGATCATCTCAGAAGATTGATGGTGTGAGTCTGAACCGTGCAACTATTTGACGTTGAATGCACCTTGGTTTTACAGTACTTTACGGCTTTTTATAACATTTTACAGTGTTTCCATTTAAATAGTGCTCAGTCCAGAGAAAACCATTTCTATGCTTGGAGAAACTTATATCCTGTTTCACACATGCATATCTCTGCATGCACACACAGGTGTACACTCTGTCACACACACAGACACATACACACACTCACACGCACACAGCCATGTTTTTAAAATAGAATAAATTTGACAGTGTGACAAGCCATAGTGGGCTAAATGACAGATATAATCATTGAATACTCTATAACATGTGCCCATGAAACACACAAAGAAACAGACACATATACAAAATACCACATATATATGAATTACTGTCTTTTAATCTCTCTCTCAGTCTCTCGATCTTTCTCTCTATTGCTCATTCTCACACACAATTATTCATTGATTCATTAACCACTATGTTTCATCCATTCATCTTTCAACAGAGGGTGAAGGACAGCTGGAGAAAAGGAGAGAGGGAGTAGGAAAGGGAAGAAAACGATGAATAGAAGAACTGCGGGAACATGAAGCAGAAAATGACAGTGGGAGAGCGATCCAGTTATAATACACACCAAGAAAACAGTGCATAAAAATATATTTTTAAAAATGAAAGTGAGAACCTGGGAGTGAGAATGAGAAGAGGAGAATGTAAAACAGAAAATAAAAGAGCAGTGGGAGAAACCTTAAAGGCAGGGAAGGAAGGGAGAGGATACGTTGAGGGGATGTGAGAAGCGAGTGCAATAGAGAGAAACTTTGATGTTCTCATGTGAAACATGTCACGTTAATAAAAAAAAAAAAAAAAGAAAAAAGAGGAGGGGAGTGGGGTGGCGGGAGGGAGGGAGTGGGGAGTAATTGCAAGCATCTCAGAAAACTACCTGCTTTCACGCTCGTCCAAACAATACACATGCACCCACATGTGACTGAAAAGCAACCAAAATGAAGATGTTACATTCAACTGTGCCTCACAAGAACAGCCTGTACCTTATCTTTTTTTGCAGATTAGATTCCTGACAAAATCGTGACAGAAAATAAAACTCGACTGATGAGAAAACTACCCCCACTACTAATTTGAATATAACAATAAAAGTAACAAGATGATTCTACCTTGCACTAGCCTGCTAATGTCCTCCAAGATTTTCTGGCAATAATAATGTCTCTCTGGGATATGCAATTCTTATTTTGCAATAAACTCTTCAACAGCTATAAAAACTGGGAAAAATGAAAATAAAAATAGAGAGGGTGATTGCAAGAATTCATTAAAATTTGACTTTTTTTCCAAACTTTTATAGTCTCTTTTATGTAAAAGAGACCAGTAAAAGTGTGCCATATTTAATAAATGTTACAAAAAGTTGGAGAGAATCTCTAAGACTCTTTAATCTAATAAATTTAGTTTGAATAAATTTCAGTGTGTCCTACATTTTAATAAAATCCTCATTCAACTTTGTTTATGTGCACATTTTTCCCAGAATATGATCTGCAACCTCCCAGACTGGGATAGGCATGTGTTTGGCCCTTCCTTTGTCACTATCAAAATCTCTGAATACATTTTATGTAATATTTAATGCTGTCTGTACTGTCATCCTTGTATTTACTGCTGAAAAAACTCAATGGCTTGCTTGTCTAATGTGAATGCATTTTTAAATCTGATTAAAAAGAGAGAGGGAGATGTCATTTACTCGGGTCACACAGAGACACCTGTTGTGTGCAAGTGCTGTGCTGTGATAGTAGTGAAATGGAGCAGTGGAGATTGATAATCAGACAGAATACAACACTTAGTTTAGTTTAAGAATAATGAATCCCAATAATACGTTGCTTCTGATTTCTTGTTTTATTTTTACGACTCACACCCAGGCACTGTCTAGTGTGCTCCAGGCACTGTGTTTTCCATGACTTTTTTTCTCACCCTTTCCATCTCTGTGCTCCAGACCTCTTGGTTTACAAATTAACCACTGGTTGGGAACTAATTAGTGCAATAGCTCATTATTATAAATGAATTCTTTTTTCTTAAAATCATTAATTCTTACTGATTTAAGTGTGTTTTGACATAAGTATGGCACCTTGCTTCCTATTTATAGATGTGATTTGTTCTTATAAAAGCAAGCAGTCCTATTAGCATTGACAATTGTGAACAGAGAAGGTGAACACCAGACTACATATTATTAAATCATTTAGATTTAGATTACCTGGTGTCACTGACATATAATCCACGGTACTCTAATCCTTAAAACAGGAATATGCTGTTTTATTTACAGTTATTTATAAAGTTAAATTTATTCCAAGTTTACAAAGTTAGTGCTAAAACAAACTTACTTTAAAAAAAAAAGTACTCTTACTGTTATGTGAAAAAGAAGGACTCCATGCAATCCTGTGAAAAACTAAGTACACCTGATAATGCAATAGCTTGTAGAACCACCTTTAGCAGCAATAACTTGAAGTAATCATTTTCCGTATGACTTTATCATCGTTGTGGAGGAATACTGAGCTTGACAGTTGGTATGAAAATAAAAACTTATACGTTTATAGAGGTGCCCACAGTTGCTGATGATCAGTTAATCAAGTGCATTTGATTAGCAGCACCGGGCTGCTACTTACCCTCTTAATTCCTATGGAAGCAGTAAGAGTGTACTTAATCTTTAACAGGACTGCATGGAGTCCTGTGAAAGTTTTCTTTTTTTTTTTGATTGCTGGTGAAAATGAAATAATCTATCCTGACCCAAGTTACTATACCAGCATTTCACAAATATTCCTCTGCGTCACAAAAAGATTGTTCTGTTTTTTTGTTTGCTTTTAATGTGTAATGAGCCTGAAAATATGCCTAAGATTTTTTTTTTCTTTTTTTCCTTTGATGTGTTAAATATGTTTTTCTTCCAGTGGTATTTCCACCTGTACTTTAACAGTTGTGATACTACTTGTACCACTGTTGAGCTCTTAGTGTTCAGCATGCCATCTGGCTACATCAAAACTATGTGCATTTTTATGATTAAGAACATGCTTTCTCTGTTCATTTCACTTTTTGAGAAGTGAGCAGACTTTTGTTTTGGCTGTCTTACTGTGCTCCTCACAGAGCATGATGCATGCAGAATACTCCAAGCCTTTTAACTCCATTAGAATTTTTTGCTATAAATTGTGTTCTTGAGTGTGGTGAATATTTGGAGGTTTTTATGTAAGTCTGTCTGCATAACTGCAATTCAACAGCTAGTAGTTGTGTTTATGTCCTACTGAGAGAGCTCAGACTCCCACTCAGAGCTTGCTGCATGTAATAACTATACAATCAAACTTTGTAAAATTATGTGTGATTGATTGATTGATTTCATGACACTGGTAAGTCTTTTGTTTCTTGAGTTTGTCTTAATTAAAGTGTTTATGTATGCCTGATTGTTTGTTTGTCTGAGTAGGAATGCTTGTCTGATGATATATATTTCCAGTTGTCAAGGTTTACAGTGGGATTTGGCAGGTGGTGGAACTCTGCAATCCAGTGTAGCTGTGCAACAGTGAAAAATGACGCACCTCAAAATAACTCAACATTAATTTATAGTGTTAACTTTTTTCTTTGTAGGAGCAGTTTGATTTTCTTTATGGCGGATTTAAGTAACTGTATTCTACAATATTATCAGAAGGTACACGAGCTGTCATACTGGCTCCCTTCCAGGCCCTGTAGTATAAATGTGGAATTTACAAGTGATACTAAAGAGCATCATCAGCTCCATTAGTTACTGCTTCCTGTGACCTAACCAATCAGTGAGCATGGATACCACAGCTGGAACTGGAAAATACAGCTATGGTACCAGTGGCTAGCATGAGAGATGGCACATAAAGTTGCACATAAAACTGCTTATGCATTTTGGTGATATTTGCTGTAATCTATTTGAAACATTAGATATTACCTACTACTTCAAAGAAGAAATACTGAATTCAATTTACGCTGATTACTCCTCTGTAGCTGTAGCTATATGCAGAAAATAAGCAGAGCAACCGCACGCATGAATGCATAAAGGGGGATGAGAAAAGGAATAGGCTGTGTGAGGGTAGTTCTGAGGGGTGACATTACTTTGTGATTTGAGTGAGTATCTTAATGGTATCAGCTAGAAAGAATACCATGCTGCAACACAAGAAAAATGAACTCTCTTGACATTCCTATTTATGAAACTGCCAATCAAATTTGTTTATTTCAAAGGTGCTGGAACTCTGTGCTGGATCGTTCTGGCCCACTTTAAACTCTGCCTGACTCAAATCTATTTTAAAAAAAAAAAAAAAAAGAAAAAGAAAAAAGATCTCAAAATACTGGATAATTGTATAATAATACTCAGGTCTATCTGAGAGTGTTTAAGGCTAGTAAATCTTCTGCATGGGCTTTCCTGGATGGAATGAAAAAACAATGACCTGCTCCCCATGCACCTGCATGTTCTACACTAATTTTTCCACTTGTTCTCTTGTTTTACCCCAAGAGCTACATCTTGACTTTCCCTGTGATCTGTACCTGCTTTGAGGCCTTTTTGAAGGTTACTCAAATACAATGCAGTCTGATCCCGGGGAATGTTTATTTCATTTGTTTTGTAACTTTTTTTTTTTTTTTCCCACTTCTGTTTAAATTTTAGCCAACTAACCACTAGCCTGAGTGAAATAATTACTCACTGGATTGCAGATCATCTAAAATTCCTAATGTGTGCTTAATGCAAATTCTTTAAGTAGATCCAAAGCTCATGGTGGCACCAGAAGTGCTGTATTAAATCATATCTGTCTGTTATAGAGTCACTCCAGTAGCACTATAGGATCCCTGTGACACTGCCTTGAAAAGTGCTATTATTCATTTAATTAAATTTCAAAGCCAAGGGTCAGTACTCAGTAAGCAATGGAGAAATGTGTCTAATTTAAGTAAAAGGAATGAAAATAGTTTGTCATTTTCACCATGGCAATATACTACATAGAAGGGGCTTTGTCAAATTGAAAAAAAAAAAACAACCTAAAGCAACAAAATCACAAAAGTAGGTTAGACTGACCAACTACAGCCTTTGGCTGCTGGTTTATAAATTTAAGGCCCTTCAGCAACACCTGGTTAGTAGTAGTGATACATTAAATCTGATCTGTGATACATTAAAAGGAGGAAAGTGCAGGTGAATTGTGCAATATCCCCTTGTTAGGGGGATAAAAAACTCAAAACAAAACACAACAAATAAACCTAAAAGCAGTGACTCTGCTTTTAGAGAAACAGTAAACTGTATTTAATCATGGAATGCAGGATAAGATGAGATGCACATGCATAAAAATAATATTGAAAATAAAGACCTGTATAGTGTTTTCTGTCAGAAAAATTAAATTTGCCTCTTGGCGTAGCATAGCTGTTTTTACAAATGGGCAACCAGATTGCATCTTGATCTGTGTGTCTATGTGACCGCCAGCACACACACACACACACACACACACACAGAAGACAGCACTTACAAAAATCTGGCAATGCAGCACCTTCCCGCAGAGTTGTGCAGTGGTGTCCGGTGCTGTGCAGAGTGGGCATGTTTATTAGTGATTTAAAATGTAACCACTGTAAAACAGTGCAAAAATAATGTGTTATTTCTCTCATTCACTGCTTTGTTTCCACTAATGCTGCTGCCTTTTTTTTATTCAATTTCTCGCTTGCTCACTCTCTCTCCTTTTCTGTCCCACTCATTGAACCAATCCCAAGTTTGAATGCTGTAACCAACAATTTCTGCAAACTCATTATTACCAGCTATTGTGGAAACGATCGAGATGAGACAGACTGTCTGAAATGCTGCAAGAATCAGAAAATGTTCACTGCTCCAAGACCCTCAACTTTCAGAAAGTGCTACCCCCTGAACAGGGACTGTTTTCCCCCGTAAGTAATTTGAGAGAGTGATCCCTGATGGAAATGCAGTGAGCTCCTGCAAAAGTCCCTATTCCCTTGGAAAGGTTCAGTTGGTTGAAAAAAAAAAAAAAATACAATGAATTTTTATGTTTCACAACATACAAAGTTTATGTTTCCAGCAGCCCAGGCACACACATTTCCCAAGGAAGACTTAAACAGAGTTACAATGAGAGTGAAAACTGGACTTAACATTCATCAGGTTACTCAAAATAAAAGCTCTTCAGTTTGACATGTAAAGGGGAAAATTGATTAATGTCATAAGCACCATTAACTTAATGAGAAGATTTTTAGAAGTTTTAAGGAAGAAATGTGAATATTTTCATAGCTGATTAATGAGTTAGAGACAAATTTTAAGCAGCTTTAGTAATTAGAAATAGATTGCTTTTCTTGAGGACATTTCTTTAAACTAAGTTGGCAGTTTTTTTTTTTGTTGTTTCTGTTTTGTTTTTTTTTTACAGCTACTTTGTTTTTCATTTATCAATACTTGAGCTTCGTTTTCTATGTGATATCAGCACAGATTATTAAATGGAAGTATCCAGTGTATGTTTAAAACTGCCATGTTTAGGATTTCACAGCCTATAGTAAAAATAAAACAAACATTCATCGAGTTTCTGTATTGTTGTTTGCAAATGAAATATTGTAAATGTGACTGACTGTGTTAGGTCTTTGTGCACCTGTGATTTTAATGAATGTTTGAAGATGGCCTGTGGGTTATGCTTGTGTGTGTTTGGCTGAGGTTTGGCTGTGCTGTTCTTATACAAAGCACACAACACTGTGAAAGGATATTTAAACTTTCTCACCCTTTCTTCAGATGCAGGGTACGTGCGTGTGGTGTACGTGTGTGTGTGTGTGTGTGTGTGTGGCAAAGTGAGTGCGAGTGTGTATGTCACTGTTAAGTCTTTGATGTATGATCAAGGATTCTTATTGTTCACGGCATGACTCTGGCTAGCGTAAACACCACACAACTCTTTCATCTAACATGCACACAGATAGCCACACACCTACACACAAAGATAAGACACACACACCTACACACGCGCAGGCAGATGCACATACACAGGAATACACCCAAGATTGCACGAGGCAAATGCACATCATTCAGTGATGGCAGAAAAATAAAATGGAAGCATTGCAAAGGGTGTGGAGGTGAGTGGAGGCAGCGCTCACCCACACTCCTTTCTTACTTTCCTTTGTCCCTTCTCTCTTCCTCCATTTCACCCTTTTCAATATTCTTCCCCCTCACACTCACCTCTTCCTGTGCCATTGTCTCCTATCTTCCTTTCTTTTTCACATTAATCTTTGAAAGGTTTATTTTATCTTCCTATTCTTTAGTGTTTCCTATCTTCCTTTTATAAACTGTCTCCATGTATTAGCTCGCACTTAGCATTTCTACATTCACATCACTTCACTTTTCTTACCTTTAAAGCATTTCTAAATAACCAGACACTGAGTGTTGTCTCCATGGACCCCATACATCAGACTGCATTCTCTCATCTACCATTTCATTTTCCCTTGTATATCTTCATCATTTAGTGTTTCCATATTTATCAGTTGGAATCACATCCCAGTATAATTTCCATAATATCCCCATGGCCTTTGTGCATTACTTCTTTTTTCTCACTAACCATGCTTTGTGATTTTGTTTCTCCTCTATTTTTTTCCCTCTGCTACTCACCTTTCAGATAGACTCTAGATATTTTGTGCTTTCAATTCCTGTTTCAAAAGCTTGGCTTTTAATGGTCTCTTAGTAACTAAGGTCCTAAGGTAACAATGTTTCTGTGGCTTCCACACACATCTGACTTCTTTTTTTTCATATACCAGAATTTTTTTTTTCCAACACAATCATTTAAAAAAAAAAAAAAGTTATTTCCTGTGTCCTTTGATAAACTGAAATATGCTAAGCACCCAAATTATGATACATCTTTTTGGATAACATTAAAGTGCAAGCCTGTATAGTAGCTAAATGTTATAAAGGGGGCTTTTTATGTGCAACTCAGGCTCAAAAACGCAAACAAAGCACACAATCTACAATGAATTTGACAATAAATTATTGTTTGAAATGCGCACGGAATTTAAATCTATTTAAAGAAAAAAAAAAAGCTTTCAACGTGCAATAGTGAAGCTGAACCAATTTAAAGATGTGGTATGCTGTAAGAGTAGGGTGGGTTTCCCCTGAGAGTGTGCATAGGGGCTGCAGGCTGTGTGTTTATCAGTCTGAAGGAAGCTGGATGATAACTGTTAGATGTAATACATGCTCAAGATAGTTTAAACTTTTATAGTTTTCAACCGGTTCAGGTACTTTACTATTTAATAGATATACAGTATAATGTTGAGATTACTACTTCTCCTTCTGATGGAGCTAGTAATTTATACCACTTGCTGGCAATGACATCTGATCCTAAGTTTACTTATGGTTACCATCACCAAGTTATAACAAAGGGTCCAACAACTGCATATGTTATGGTATGGTGTAGGTTCTTATCGGGTACTGACATAGGAGCATAAGTACTGACAGTGAAAGTCAGTTTCTGGTTTTATTGTTGTTGTAGTGCTAAAAAAAAAAATCACTCTTTACAGGAGCTGCAGGTTGTGTGTTGATCATAGTGCTATAGACACTTGCCATGAGGCTCTTATCAGAGTAAACTGATTGGTCAGCGTTATGATCCATGATCGTGGATATCGATGTGATATTTGTTTAAACTGTGACTCCTCCCAATAGAGTGTGCATGTGGTCCTCCAAGGTGTGTGTGTGTGTGTGTGTGATGCTGAGACAGGTGGAGTCTGGTGATTGGCCAGTTCGATAAACTTGCTGTCTCTGGATTGGATCACTGGATGGACAGCAGTCTCTTAAACTCCAGCTGACATCCACCTCGCCCCTCTCTTCTACTCTTCTGCACCCAGCAATGAGTCAGCAGATAGTTTCTTATTTGAATAGAGAGTTTTGAATAGGTGGCATAACTGGAACTTAGAACTTGAGTCTGGGAATTCTGATATCTGTGCTGTTAGCTGTGAGCTACTGTAAACAGTTTTGTAAATAGTGATCATACACTGTAAATATTGAACACATTGTGGCAGGATAATGGCAATGAGAAGCCCTTTTTTGATGAAGACTTTTTTTAAAAATGTTTTTTGGTTAGGCGCTTAGGTTAGAGCATTGTCATTTGTTTGCCTTTTACTTTTTGTTAGGGAAGAGTAGGGGTCATTAGAAGCTTTTGTTTGTTGATTTGGGCACTGCTCATCTCCAAAGCAAATAAACTATTGTTCTGTGCTGTTGGCCCTCTTCTTGGGAGTGGGAAGAGTGGGGAGCCACAAGTCATGATATGTTTAGCTACCCCCTAGGCTGGGAACGTAACAGTAAGCTGTCTGATAAAGTGAACTGTTTAAAACAGCTGGCGGGGTTCTGCCTTTCTGTGTGGAGTTTACATGGTCTCCCTGTGCCTGCCTGGGTTTTCTCTAGGGTGCTCCTGTGTCCTCCCACAGTCCAAGGACAGACATGTTAGTTTAATTGGTGATGTAGGTTGGTTTTAGCTGTGGATGGGAGCATAAAATCTGTGCAAAACTGAGCCAGCGTAACAAAACAGTGTGACCAGGCTAAAACTCTGTGTTGATAGAAGTGACTGGTCAACATATTGAGATATTGTGTTCCAGGACTGCTGGGGAGCATTTCATGTGTGGTGTGTTAATGTTTGATGGTTACTGTTCATACATTCTTTTCCCCACATCTTTCCTGGGTTTTTAGAGGGAGGAGCTGAGAAGCAACAAAGGCAACATGTGAGGGAAGCATATATGTGTGAATAGGCACTATTCCTGTGTGTATATTTTAATTACTCACAGCATTGTCGAGAAATGTATTGGATTTCCAGTGGCCATGCTATGAGAGATGCAAGTCAAGTGTCAGTGTCTTTCACATTTAAAAATAGACTGTTCAGACCACTAAACAGCTCCATTTTATTTGGTGTAAGTCTGAGGAAAAGTTTTTCCAAACTGTCACGAAGCAAAATAAATAAATTAATTAATTAAATTAACTCTTTGTATGAGAGCTGTTTTGTGTACAGACTGATCTATTCTTGAATCTGCTAGATGTTTCTTTATTGATCTGGCACCCTGTTGAACACTGTGATGTGCATATCTTTTTGATTATTTCAGTGTTCTCTCTCATTTAAGCTCCTCCAAACTTATAGCAATCTACAGTCAAACTATAGTATGTTTATAAGGTGTAAGAAATGACAACATGACAGTGATTAAGTGTTTGCTGGGCAGTATCCTCTCTATGTCTTCCTATTTATTTATTTTTGTTTTCCTATTGCTATAGAGAGGACTTTTCTAATAAAGCAGAATGTGTCCCATAATTACTTAAACCCTTCATTTTAACAGGACAGGATAAACTGAGACTTTGGTTATGATGAATGTTCTCCAGTGGTCCTTTAAATGATGTTGTACTGTTATTTGTCTTCCTATTGTAGCTGTTACATGTGTATTGTTTCAATTACATCAGGTGTTTGTGTGTGTGTGTGTGTGTGTGTGTGTGTGTGTGTGTGTGTATACACGCATTTAGATGAAAACTGTGTAGCCATTTTGTAGCTTCTTGTCGGTGTTCAGAAGCATGTTGTATTGATTAATACATGATATTTCCCTCAGGGAAAACGTTTATGCAACAGTGAAAGAGTGTGTTGTACATGCACAAACAGCCCACAAAGATGGGATTACATGAACACAATATTAAAGGAAAACTAGACCATGATTGATACACACTGTAACTTAAAAGTGTTGCATAACCTTGTTTAACATTTACACTTTTTTAAGTGTAAGATAAATCCAATCCAATAATATCCACTAATGGAACACTGGAGAAATAAGGTTAATTAAAATGAAAATAAAAAGTAGCCAGTAAAAAATAACAGGATAGCCCTCTCAAGTAGTTTGACAAAAAACATCCTAGTGTAAGGTTCACTTACCAGCTTTCCCTGGAGCTGTTCTGGGTATATTCCATAGCACTCCGAGGACACAATAGTCTTACTAGTATTTCATGACGTCTTATGTTCAATTCAGTTCAATTCTTTTTTTCATATAGTGCCAGTTCACAACAACAGTCACCTCAAGGCACTTTATATCGCAAGGTAAAGACTGTACAATATTAAACTATGTGAGAGAGAATAGAAAAAAGTTAATGCAATGCAGAAGTGGCATATAAACGCATGGGGAGTGAAAGGTGATGAGTGGAGAAGCGACATGGGACTTCCCATGATTCTTAGTCCATCGTGCGAGGTCCCACAGCAGCCTGAGCCTGTAGCAGAATAACTAATATAGCTCTCTTTCTAGTCCCTGTTAATATGCTTGCTGTGGTGTTTTGGATCAACTGAAGGCTTTTCAGGGAACTTTAGAACAGCCTAATAACAAATAATTATAGTAGTCTAGCCTAGAAGTAACAAAGGCACTAGTTTTTTACCTGCATTCTGAGGCAGGATGTTTCTAATTTTAGCAATAGTGTAAAAATGAAAAAAATGAAATAAGGCATCCATCCATCCATTTTCTTCCGCTCATCCTATTCAGGGTCACGGGTGGGGGCTGGAGCCTATCCCAGCTGCCATAGGGCGAGAGGCGGGGTACACCCTGGACAGGTCGCCAGTCTGTCACAGGGCTAACACAGAGAGACAGACAACCATTCACGCTCACATTCACACCTATGGCCAATTTAGAATTACCAATTAACCTAATCCCACTAACTGCATGTCTTTGGACTGTGGGAGGAAGCCAGAGTACTCAGAGAGAACCCACTCAAACACGGGGAGAACATGCAAACTCCTGAAATAAGGCAGTCCTAGATATTTGTTTAATGTGCACACTGAAGGACATACACTGTCAAAAATGACATCCAAGGTAAGTATCTTATTAGATAACATGTTTCAGAGATTTTTAGGAACAAATACAATAACCTCTGTTTTGTACAAATTCAGAAGTCAAAAATTACAAGTCATTCAGGCCTTTATGTCTTTAAGATATGCCTGTAGTTTAACAAATTTATTTGTGTCATCTGGCTTCACAGATAAATATGAGTGAGTATCATCTGTGTAGCAATGAAAATGTGTGCAGTGTTTTCTACTAATATTACCTAACAGAAGCATGTATAACAGAAAAAGTATCAGTCCCATCACAGTACCCTGGAACTCCATGACTAACGTTTGTGTGTGAGGAAGACTCCTCATTTAAATGAACTGACTGGAATCTATCAGATCAATACAATTCAAACCAACGGAGCCCATTTCCTTTAATTCCAATGGTATATTCTGGTCTTTGTAGTAAAATGTTGTGATCAGCTGAATTGAATGCTGCACTGAGGTCTAGCAGGACAAGCACAGAGACAAGCTCACAGTCTGAGTCAATAATAAGATCATTAGTAACCTTCACTAGTGCTGTTTCTGTTCTACAATTAACTCTAAACACTGACTGAAACTCTTCAAATAGACCATTCCTCTGCCTATGGTCACATAGCTGATTTACAAAAGCTCTTTCGAGAATATTTGAAATGAAAGGAAGGTTGGAAATCGGTCTATAATTAGCCATGAAAGCTGGATCAAGTAAAAGCTTTTTAAGTAATAATTTAATTACAGCCATCTTAAAAGCCTGTGGTATGCAGCATGTTAATAAAAATGAACTGACCATATTTACAATCGAAACATTAATTAACGGTAAGACTTCTTTGTATGGTCTTGTGGGGATGGAGTCTAATAGACATTCAATTCAATTCAGTCACCTCAAGGTGCTTTATATTTGAGGGTAAACACCCTACAATATTAGACAAAAAACCCCAACAGTCAGACGACCCCCTATGAGCAAGCACTTGGCAACAGTAGGAAGGAAAAACTCCCTTTTAACAGGAAGAAATCTCCGGCAGAACCAGGCCAGGAAGGGGCAGCCATCTGCCGCAACCGGTTGGACATGCTGATGATTTGGATTAAGTAATTACTGAAGTAAGTTCAGAGAGATCAATAAGAGAAAAGCAGTCTAAATAAATATTAACAGTTACTGTTGCTGTAGTTAATGATATTTCCATGAGAAGGCTGTGATAATTTTTTTTCTATGATGGTTAAAATTTTATTTCTAAAGAAATTCATGAAGTCATTACTACTTAGAGCTAAGAGAAGAAACCTTCCACAAGAAACCTGAGGTTGTTCCTGTTTTCTTCTATCATTGACAAATTGTAAAATGTCCTAGCTTTACGGAGGGCTTTTTTTTAAAGTAACACGCTATTTTTCCAGGAAAGACAAAGGTATTCTAAATTAGTGGAATGCCATTTCCTTTCCAGCTTAAGTGTGATCTGGTTTAATGCGTGCATTTGTGAATTGTACCAGGGAGTCAAACCTCTCCAATATGTTGCTTTCTTTTTCAGAGGAGCCACACTGTCCAGTGTTCTATGCGGTGAGGCTACAACACTATTAACAAGATAATAAACCTCTGTGGAAGTAAAGTATAGGTGGCTGCTCTGCTTTGTACTGGCATATGGCAGTGAAGGAAATAATAGTGGAATCACTTCCTTAAATTTAGTTGCAGCGCTTTTAGATAGACATGTACTGTAATGACATTTTTTCCCCAGTGTTGCATAGTCTATTTAAACTGAAATGTTATTCAGAAATGGTCATACAAAAGAGGGTTTTCAGAAAATACTATTAAAACAGTATAAAATGTTCAGTTTCTATACCATATGTCAAGACAAGATCAAAAATGTGATTAAAACTGTGGGTGGGCTAATTTACATTTTGTGAGAAGCCAATTGAGTGTAATAATGACTTAAATGTGGCGTTGAGGCTGTCATTTTCAACATCTACATGAGCGTTAAAATCACCCACTATCATTACTTTAACTGAACAGAGCACTAAGTCAGATAAAAAGTCTGAGAAATTAGATAAAAACGCAGGTAGGGAGATAATGTGTTTTCCAGTTAGGGTGTACAAGGCTAAGAGTAAGGTTTTCAGATGAATTATAACTCTTGTTTAGGTCTTTGGTTGATTAATAAACTAGAATGAAAGATTGCTACCACTCCTCCTCCTCAGCCTATGCTTTGAGGATTTTGACTGTTGGTCAGGTGTTGACTCATTTAAATTTACATATTGTTCCTGTTGCAACCAGGTATCTGTAAGGTAAAATAAAGCAATACGTTGATCAAATGTTAAATCATTTACTAACAGGGACTTAGAAAAGAGACACCTGATGTTTACTATTCCAAATGTTATTGTTTTGCTCTTTGCTTCTATTGAAAAAGTATTATTTTTCTATATTAATTTTTATTTATAACTATTTTCTTTGTTTTAAGTGGTCTGGGAGCTGACAGAGTCTGCATGGGATTGGGCTCCTGGGGTGGGTGTCAGGAGGAGGGAAGCTGAAGAAAGGTAAGACTGTAACTCTGATTCCTGGTCTCAATTTGGGATAGTCATATTTTGGATGATTTAATGAGTCCAGCCATATTGCTAGAAATGAGAGCAGCACCATACAAAGGGGGATGGGTGCTGTCTCTCCTAATAAGACCTTGTTTTCCCCAGAAAATTTGCCAATTATCTATGAAGCCCACATTGTTTACTGGACACCACTTAGACAGCCAGCATTTGAAGACTATAACATGCGACTATACATGTCATCACTGGTAAATGAGGCAGGGAACCAGAGAAAACTACAGAGTCCAACATTATTTTGGCAAAGTTACACAAAGAAATTTTAGTGACAAACGGGCGTCATTAGTGCTGACGTGAATTACAGATGTACCAAATCTAGTGCTTAACAACTTTATTAGACCACCATCCAATTTAAAGTTTATGCCACACCTGCACTAAATTAAAAGTATTGGTAATTACCAAAATCATTTTTTATAAGGGTTAACCCATCAGTATGCCCAAGCTCTTTAATCAAAATTATATTTTTAATGCTAAAATATAATTATTGTTGTTATCCATTTTCAAATTTACTGTTTTACAAAAAAGCAGATAAAAATAGTAAAGCACATTATTATTTTTTGATTAAGATGCCAAATTACAGTTATTTACTTGCATTCCTGAACATAAAAATTAGTTTTAGTGGTTGAACGTTATGCTTGATTAACTTCTGACTTCTCAGAGAAGTCCAGTGTTCCGGCTCAAATTTGGGTATAAAAATGTGAATTCAGTTTGACATTCCTCGCTGTTCAAAATGGTAAAACAATGAGAAGTCACTGAAAAGGAGAGAGTCCACATTAAAGCACTTTGTGATGCTGGATGGTCTTTCTCATTTTTATGACAGGTGGTCTAATAAATTTGTTTAGCACTGTAAATTGTTTTTATCTTTGTTTTTTAACTTTTTAACACACTGATTTGTCCACTGAATAAGCATTGATTTATGGGTGTTATCCATAAATCAACACATTACAAATTAGGAAGTGTTCAGAAATCAATATTTGGTGGAATAACCCTGATTTGCAATCACAGCTTTCATGCGTCTTGGCCTGCTCTCCACCAGTCTTTCACATTGCTGTTGGGTGACTTTATGCCATTCCTGGCGCAAGAATTCAAGGAGCTCAGCTTTGTTTGATGGCTTGTGACCATCCATCTTGATCACATTCCAGAGGTTTTCAATGGGGTTCAGCTCTGGAGGTTGGGCTGGCCATGACAAGGTCTTGATCTGGTGGTCCTTCATCCACACCTTGATCGACCTAGCTGTGTGGCATGGAGCATTGTCCTGCTGGAAAAACCAATCCTCAGAGTTGGGGAACATTGTCAGAGCAGAAGGCAGCGAGTTTTCTTCCAGGATAACCTTGTATGTGGCTTGATTCATGCAAAGA
>VUQI01006488.1:24830-35386 GCA_015106735.1 Paratilapia polleni
AGTAGAACTACAGGTCTAAAGACAGTTTTGAAAAAAAAAAAAGAGCCAAGCAAATGTTATTACTTAATACCGTCAGCTGATAGCCGTCCACTTATGGTAACTAATTATGGTCAGGCTAAATCATTCATCATTATATGTAAAGAAGGCTCATGCTGGTATAGCATACTTTATTCTCTTCATGAAGGAAGTGGGAAATAAACCCCTCAGCGTGCCTCTCTCTCTCTCTCTTGTTCTCTCTTTATTTCTCTCTCTTTTACCACCAGCAGTAGCCCTGTCGTCTTTTTGTGTTTGCCTGTAGGCCACACAGTATGCATTATGGAGGGCTGATAGCGCTGCCTTGATGAGTGCATGTTAAACCCAGCAGCTAGGGTATTGGTTATTGGTGATCTCACAGGGGGACTACAGGACTATTGCACTATGGAGAATATCATCCAACCCTATGTGGCTCACTCTGTTAATAGGGTTACTGTGTATTCTACAGTCTTTTGTAAGAAATCTGGTCCATAAACTGTTTGGTCATACCATGCCACATTTCACTATATTAGTAAAAATCAATCCAAGTAATCCAAGATCATAGCTGGTGCACTGCTTTTGTCTTGTCTCAACAACCACTGGATGTATTAACATGAAATCTGGACATCTACGTCTCACCTTGGGATGAATTGGTGAAATGATACATGCCATACTTATCAGTCAAATGTCATTTTTAACCCAAAAAGTTTGAGAGCTTTGGATTGCAGGATTATAAGCAGAAAGTAGTGCACATGCCATGGACACTGTTCATTTCTTTCCATTAGGAAATTAATGAGGGTACTGCACTGCTCTACAATGCAGTGTCAGCCAAAACAGCACTCTCATAGAGAAAGTCATGCAGGTTCCTTCTTAAGCCTTTGTTCACAAAGCTACAACATAAAACAATTCCATGACAATTGATCTCTTAAAGTGAAAAACAGCAGGAGAGAAGAGAGAAAGAGTACTTTGTGGTCTACTTGCTTTAACTATTTTCACAAGTGTTGCACAAGAAAACTGCAAATCTATACACTGCCAATAAATACTGCAGTGTCTGTTTGTATACAACATAGTATACTGTCAAGAGGACATAACTAGAGTCTGTAAGAGTGCTTAAAGGTCAAGAAGATCATGCTTAATGTATGTTGTGCTGCCAGGATGCTGGAAGGGAGTATCACTTTTTGTCAGTAAGAAGGAATCTCACATAAAATGTTGAGAGCCTTCACATTTGTGGAACACTTTTAGACTAGGGCAATATTTCCTAGAAGTGAGGAAGAAAGTTGAAAATGAAAAGTGCCCTATTGTATCTATCTACCTATCTAAAGCGCTTTGAGTACACAGAAACTGAGTAGAAAAGCGCTATATAAGTACCAGTCCATTTACCATTTACCATTTGCATTGTATTTGCATGCAAACTTTCTCCATGTGCATCCCAAAGGCCCATAAAAGAAGATGAAAGCCTTTTCTGACCTTCTCTTAACATTACTGTGGCCAGCTGGGGATGTATTTTAAACCAATGAAATGAAAATTAAATGAAACGCAAAAGTTGAAGGGAATTGGCATCCCCATACTTGATGTTCCCTCATGCAAACAATATAAAGGGTTGGGGTCAAATATCCACCAGTCCAGCAGGTTTAGAACATTGGATAATGGACCCAGACAGTGTTTATGTATTGCTTGCATTATAGATCCTTATTGATATAATTTTTGATTTCCTTAATTTGCTCTCAGTGGTTTGACTGTATACTTTTGTTCTTTTTCAGTAGCCAGCAACTCACTCACTCAAGCCTTTTCCCTCCTGAGATCGACGGTATATGCTGTACACAAAACAAAGGGAATAATTAAACAACAGCAACAAGCTCACGGCTTTATTTCAGCATGCATCGTCTATGGCGATAAACAAAAAAAGAAACTCATAGGTTGGAGAAGTATTTTTAGCAACATGCTTATCCTTTCCTCTCATCCTACCTCCCCTGCATCTCTCACTCTCACACACAATGTCTTTGTCCCCGTCTTTTGCATTCATCTTATGCCATTCCCCCCCTCTCACTCAGGCTCCTTGCTTCTATCTCAGCTGGATATACCAGACGTCCCTTTAATTCGACACACTAATGTAATTCCCCTTCTCTATAATCATCCATTTTCCCGTTTTCATGCCCTCTCCCCGAACTTGAGACACGTCTTGCGGATTCTATTTCACAGCAGTACACCAGACTACATCAGTTTCCATTTCATTTATTCAGTATTTGTTTAGAAGCCCCATGCTGGTCTGCTAAGAATCAACATTGCTTAATAGAGGCAACTCTCTCTGACCAGGTTAAAGTAGATATAATTACGCATGGATCTGAAATGACAATAAATCTGACTGAAATGAAAATGAATTGGGGTTCAAACAGCAAAGGTATTTAGTCTCACAAGATTACAGAGGAAGATTCATCTTACAGGCACACAATCTAAAAACACTATACTCACTCAGAGCACTCGGTGCATCTGTAAACACCCATTTAGGGAGGCTGCACAACAATTTCTAGCTATCCATAATACTTGAAACTATGTTGTTTTTTACAGTGGGGGAAAAAAAACAAGGTGGTCACACAGATTTTGGTTTAAATGTTGACATTCCAGCTGTTACACATTTAGTGTCCATTTTTTAAACACCCAATTAGTGAATAATTTCATAATGATTGCAGCTGCCCATTCCTTGCATGCTTAGCTGCTCATCAGTTTTTATCACATATAACATCCCATACAAGAGACATTTCCTTAAACATTAGGCAAATTTCCTTAAATATTTGCTGCTTGAATTTTACCACCTCTTGCAAATACAAGAGTTACTATTTTGCACATTACAGCCTTAGCATCTACCCCATTTTCTACACAGCTACTCAAAGCATCTTGTTTGGTTTACTAAGAAAGTTGTATTGACTGGGAAAGTGAATGAGAGGTGCGTCCTAATGTAACCTCTAACTTGACTGAGTCTTGGATGATTCTGGTAAGGGAAGAGGGAAGATCAGAGGAGCAGAACATTGACACACACACACACAACATTTGCCTCCAAAGGCAAACATGAATATGAAAGTGAATTGTTTACAGACTGTTATTTCAGCTGTGATGTATTTTTGCGAAATGAATGAGACAGAGTGTGCTCTAACCTGCTGAAACATGCATGTTTGTATGTACAGTCCTACAATGCATTCCTACAATACATTAGAAAGCTAATAAAAGCACAAAGCAAAACTCGTTTTTCATTTTTTTCCAAACATTGTTCAGAATATGTGTTGTACTTTGTATGGAAATGATGCATCATTGAGCTTACTATTTGCCAATGTTACAGTGACTCAGATATTTGTAACACAGAAACTGTGCTTTAATTTCAAGCTGATATAATGAAAGGTATTTAAATTCAGCCTTGCTGTGGTGCTTGCATTAAATTATTATACATTAACATGAGCAGGTACAAAATTACATCCAACTTCTGCATTTATATTTGGAAATCCACTTACAGAAGTGAAAATGGAAATGAGAGTCAGAGACAACTATTAAATGTAAAAATAAATGGGAAGAGAGGAAATTACAGAACCTCTCTTTTCATGTTATGTCACAATTTTACATGGCTAAGCTCCATGTTTCCTTCTCTAAGGAACCTAGAGTATAACATGTTTCAACTGAAGTGCAAATGAGAATAAGTGAAAAATTGTAACTCAGATTTCCTGGCAATCTCAGCGCCACCTTCATCCTGTCAGCGCCGAGCCTCTAGTGGAGAGGTTAAGGTTGGAGCTCCAGGCCAAACCCAGCAGTCGAGAGCCCGCCCTCAGGAGAGAGAGTCAACATGGCAAGGGCACCAAACACATTCAGGATGCATAGGTGCCATTTATCATGGTTGACAACTGCACTCTCTGTGCCATTTGGGTTTATTACCGGTACATTTCTCCCCACATAATGATGTTTTCCTTAGCACTTGTCCTCTGAGACTGACTTCAGTGAAAAACTGCAGTAGAAACATAAAGGTGACAGGTTTTTTTTTTTTTTTTCCATCCCTTTCATATGAAGTTTGCTTCGTCTGACTGTTAAGGACATGGAAATGAAACAAAGAGAAAGTGGAGTTTTCTAACTTTTGGCTACAAGTTTGAGAACATTCAATACCTGAGGATTTAGGCATATCAGCATCCATGCAGCAGGGACTTAATGCCTGCACACATTGATATTTAGACCTCAGTCGTATTTGAGGAAACAAATTCTTTTGGGGAGTTACACAACAAGTTTGGGGTTTTCCCAAATGGATGCATGCTCAAAATTGTCACTTTGATCCACAATAATGGTGTTTATACACCACTTGCATTTAATCATTAGTTATTATTAAACTCTGTCTCTCTCCCATAGTGTGTCTTTTGTCCTGTCTCCCTCTGCTCTCTTCTGTTTTCCCTCACCCCCAGCCAGTTGCGGCAGATGGCTGCCCCTCCCTGAGCCTGGTTCTGCCAGAGGTTTCTTCCTGTTAAAAGGGAGTTTTTCCTTCCCACTGTTGCCAAGTGCTTGCTCATTGGGGGTCGTCTGACTGTTGGGGTTTTCCGTCTAATATTGTAGGGTCTTTACCCTAAAATACAAAGCACCTTGAGGCGACTGTTGTTGCGAATTGTATATCTATATAAATAAAATTGAATCGAATAATAACTTTGAACAAGTGAAATATTCTAAAATCCAAGTACTTCTATCAATATACTATATGCATCTGAAAAATTAAAATATAATGAAACCATTCTTTTTTTTAATTTATTTCAAAAAGGTAAACTTTCATATATTCTATATCCATTACATGTAAAGTAAAATATTTTAATTTTGATGTTTATAGTTTATAGTTCATAAAAATTAAAAATCCAGTGTCTCATATTAGAATATTTCCAAAGATCAATCAAAAAAATTCCAATACAGAACTGTTCAATTTCTGAAAAGTATGTTCAATTATATACTCAATACTTGGGTGGGGCTCCTTTACCACAAGTTACTGCATCAGTTGGCATGGCATGGAAGTGATCAGCTTGTAGCACTGCTGAGGTGTTACTGAAGCCCAGGTTGCTTTGATGGCGGTCTTCATCTCGTCTGTGTTTTTGGGTTGGGTGTTTCTCATCTTCCTCTTGACAATACCCCATAGATTCTCTATGAGGTTTAGGTCAGGCAAGTTGGCTGACCTGCATGGCTGGACAAGCACAACAATATCTTGGTCAGCAAACAGTTTGGTAGCAGTTTTGGCACTGTGGGCAGGTGCTGAGCCCTGCTGGAAAAGGAAATTGGCATCTCTTTAAACAAAGCTTGTCAGCAGATGGAAATTTGAAGGGCTCTAAAATCTCCTGGTAAACAGCTGTGTTGACTGTGAAATTCAGAAAACTCAGTGGACCAACCACCACCAGCAGCAGCAGATGACATGGCACCCGAAAATCATCAGAGTGCAGAAACTTCACATTGGATTTCAAACACCTTGGATTCTGTGCCTCTCCACTCTTCCTCCAGACTCTCGAACTTGATTTCCATATGAAATGCAAAATTTGCTTTCATCTGAAAAGAGGACTTTGGACCACTGAGCAACAGTCCAGTTCTTTTTCTCCTTAGCCCAGGTAAGACACTTCTCACTTGTCTCTGGTTAAGGAGTGGCTTGATATCAGGAATGCCACCATTGTATCTCCTTTCCTGTAGACATCTCTGCGTGGTGGCTCTTGATGCACGGACACCAGCCTCAGTCCACTCCTCGTGAAGCTCTTCCAAGTTTTCGAATCAACTTTTCTTGACAAATCCTCTCAAGAATGTGGTCATCCCTGTTGCTTGTGCTCCTTTTCCTACCACATTTTTCCCCTTCCAGTCAATTTTCCATTAATAAGCTTCGATACAGCGTTCTTCGAACAGCCAGCATTTTCAGCAATGACTGTGACTTATCCTCCTTGTGGAGTGTGTCAATGATTGTCATGTGGACAGCGGTCAAGTTAGCAGTTTTCCCCGTGGTTGTGGTTCTGTGTACTGAGCTAGACTGAGAGATACATGGTATTGATACTGTTTGAATAGTAATTTACACAAACTGGAAGTGAAGTGTTCTAATAATTTGAGATGAGATTTCTGATTTTCATGAGCTATAAGCCATAATCCCCATAATTAAAACAAAAAAGGTTTGTAATGTTTAACTTTATGTGTAATGAATATGTAAAACACGAAAGCTTACCTTTTTGAATTAAATCATCTATAATAAATAATCCAATTTTAGCAGTAAAGTATTCTAACTAACCTTGAATTACTAATATCTGTTCCTTGTATTTTATCTTCAGTCAGTATCTCCTTCCCTGAAATACTTTTCTGTTTAGCTTTTGGCTGTATGTGACTTGATTAAAGTTATATTAATATTTGCTATTGAATGATGTGCACTATGCTAGATAAAAGAGAGTTCTCCTTATAACAATATTCACCAGAGTTCACTTGTTTGCTTCATGAGGTTTTGTGATGGAACAAACACAAACCACGCTTCTAAAATCCAATATAAAGTAAACTTTATTTGAGCTTTTGCAGGTAGGTGGAGGAAGCAGCAGTAACTGGAATAGCCTTGACACTAGATGACACATATTTTATTGCCTAGGGAGAACTAAGGTTACTGTTAATGGAAAAAGGTTATCTCTGGTTGCCTTTATGATCAGTGTCTAATATTTGAATATTTGTGAACAAATAGCCTGCAGTTTGATAATAACTCACATTAACCTGACATTTGCCATGCTGAAACTGAAACTTAAGTTTTGAATTGAGGTGCTGAAAATCCTCTGTGCTGCACTGGAAACACGCTCTCCGGCCACTTAACGATTTTTCCACATTTTCAACTGCTCATTGAAGCAAATATCTAATGAGCCAATCACATGGCAGAAGCTCAGTGCATGTAGGATACAGACATCATCAGTGTGATCTGCTTAAGTTCAATCCAAGCATCAGAATGAGGAAGAAAAGCAAAGTGATTACATGGTGTTGCAGTTGGTGCCAAACAGGCTGGTTTGAGTATTTGAGGGTTTGAGAGTTTAAGGAACAGTTGGAAAAAGAAAGAAAAACATCCAGTGAGAGTTCTCCAGGGGAAATGCCTCAGTGATGGCAAAGGTCAGAGAAGAATAGCCAGAGTGGCTCCAGCTCACAGAAAGTGACAGCAACTCGTATAACCAAGGTTTGAAAAAAAAACTAAAATAAAAAATCTCTCTGTATGCACAGCATGACCAAACCCTGAAATCATAGCAGCAGACAACATGATGGCTAAAAACAGGAAACTGGGGCTACACTGGGTGCAGGTTCATGAAAATTGGACAATTGAAGATTTCACAAACATTGCCTGGTCTGAAGAGTTTTGATTCCTGCTGTGACATTCAGATAGCAGGGTCACAATTTGGGGTAAACAACAAGAAAACATTGGTCAGTTCTGCATCCAGTGGTGTGGGGCGGGGTGCTTTTTTTTAGACAGACTAAGACCCCCTTAGTAACAACTGAGCATCATTTAAATTGCACAGCCTACCTGAGCATTGTTGCTGATGATGGTTATCCCCTTATAACCACAGTCTACCCATTCTTTAATGGCTACTTTCAGCAGGATGACGCACCATGTCAGAAAAGTTCATAACATCTCCAACTGGTTTCTTGACAATGAATTCTTTGTGCTGAAATGGCCTTCACACTCCACAGATCTAATCCCAAGAGACCACCTTAGGGGTGTGGTGGAAAGGGAAAATTGCATCACAAAGTGCTACCCACAAATCTCCAGCAATTGCATGATAGTATTATCAACCTGGATCAAAATCTCTACAGAATGCACCTTGTTGAATCTATGTCATGTACAAACAAGAGCGTTCTTATGACAAAAGTGTGTTCACAACCCAATAGGTGTAACAAATAAAATCACTGGTGAATGTATGTCAATATTATGCTGCGTTTGTGTACCTAAAAAAATATATTCCACTGGGGAAAAAAAAAAAAAACAGTGGGCCAAATGTAAGGAAGCTTATGCACAAGTTCAATGAGGAAGACCTGTATTAACTCATCTGCCTGCACTCCTGGCTGTTTGGGCTTCTAGACTATTAGTTGCTGAATGTCACATCCGCTTTACAACACTGTCAAACTCAATTCTTCTGCAAGCCAAATCTGCTTTAAATCTCAGTGTTAATCTGTCATTATTATTTATTCCTCTCACACTCTCATTCATGTGACCCACACCTCATCCCAACTCCACCTCACTGTGGTCATTCAGAGATCCTCACCCAAGTCTCCACCTGCTTCATTTCCACCACCATCACTGTCCTCTCCTACATCCTACCATTGTTGGGACTCCACTCTGCTATATAGCATCATTAGAGTCTAGTAGTCTAATTGTTTAGTTTTTTACTCAAAGTCTATATAAATCCAAAGCAATCCAGCCTCCAGTATTATAGAGCCACAGTGTGTTACAACATGAACTTCTATGTAGTTAAATAGTCATCATTCACACTGACACACACACACACACAAATCTCTGTTTAATAAAAGCCATTTGAAAAAAAAAAAATAGAAAGCATCTCAGCTGCACTTATGACAAAATTTCTGTCCAAATCTTAAAGTAGGAATAAAAACTTATATAAATCTTTAAAAGCAGCCATTAGCTTTTCATATTGTTGGCTGCCAAAAATAAAGCAAAGTTGATGTTGAATAAACGTGTAATGACATATTTACAACCAGACTACTTTTGGTGAGCAAGTGGTCAAACAACTGAATTCTTTATTTAAAGCATTTTCCTTGTGTCAGAATAAAATACGATGAGGCACCAGGTTTAAACAGAAGTTTTCTTGAAGGGGTTACGTGATGCACAAAGTCCTTTGCCCCTCAAAATGGAAAGTCTTCCTTCATTTGGAGCTGAATTGCTTTTTAATTATTTGTGATGTTCCATGAAATTTTAGCTCTCCGGCAAATAAAGAGCAGCACAGGTCACGATGCAGATAGACTCCTCCTGCATATCTATTGCCTTATCTGAAAAGCATATGCACTTTATCTTTGTCAGCCAACTCCTAATCATAGCCTTAGAGGACAGATCTCATTAGCACAAGGCACATTCCCTTTGCCTGTGAGATGGAGCCGATCATTATCTTTGTTGTGGTGGTGATGATGGTGGTAGTGGTGATGATGATGACGATGAGGAGCAACTGATTGATTTGTGCCAACGGGTATGATCTTTGTACTTAGAATTAAATATGTTCTTTCCAATGAAATTTATTTTCGGCTTCTGGGAACCATCATAATGCTGAGATCAATATTTAATATCCTTGGATCAATGTTACGTGGGGTTTTATTTTGCATCAGTTCTTTCAGTATTTCAGAGCAATAATGTGCAATAGTAAAAGATTAAGAAAAGTACCGCTATTGTGAATATATTGTACATTTGAGAGTATGTCTGTCCTTTTCTTGATGACAGGTATCCAAGGTATTGTTTTTTATTTTTCTTTGACATACCCAAATGGTGCCCAAAGTCTGTAAAGAGGGTAGTTTCTTTCTTTTCTTTTCTTTTCTAAATGCAGGGGTTCTCAACGTTTTGATGGCTGAGTGGCAATTTAGGGAGCCAGCATATGATTTAGGGCCACACAGGAAAACTGCCCACATCAAATACTAAGTTAGTGTTTATAATGTTTGCTCACGGGATGGTGGGTATGTTTGGTAATTCATTCATTTCTTTATTTTATTCCGCCATTTTTGTGCAGATTTAAAGTTCTTGTTTTTTTTAACAATATTTGAATTTGTCATTACAATCCTTGATGCCTGTATTTGTTATTGTTAGGAAGGTTTCTGCTGATATGATGGTTGAAAAAAAAATAGTTCAAATTGAAGAGCAGTGCTTCCTTGTCTGTGCTGCTACATCGTAGTTTGGCATGTGTGGATGACTTAAATATAAAGTAGTGCAGTCTTGTTCTTGTTTGTGCCCACAAAAGTTTACTGTGGGCCACACTCAGAGAGACCTGCTGTAAAGTACAAAACCAAATCCTTACAAGTGAGCTACAGTACTGTGAAAAAGTCTTGAGTCACCCATCGTTCCTTTATATGTTGCTAGGAAAAAGGGAAATACATGCAAAAATTTATTGAAACTTCCAAACATACATGGAAATACAGTATATAAGGCAAAAAATGAGGTTGTACAATTTTAATAAGCTTGAAAGTCAGTATTTTGTATGACCACCTTTATTCTTCAACACAGCCTCTCAGAACTCTCTTAGGCAAGCTTTCTTCTAATTTCTTTAAGTAGTCTTCAGGAATAGTTCTCCAGGCTTCTTGAGGGACATTCAAAGCTCTTCTTTGGATGTTGGCTGCCTTTTGTTCTGTTCTCTGTCAAGATGATCCCACATTGATTCAATAATGTTGAGGTCCGGGCTCTGGGGAGGCCAATCCATGACTGATAGTGTTCCATTGTGTGTTTTTCTATCCAGGTATGATTTTACTGCATTGGCAGTGTGTTTGGGATCATTGTCATGCTGAAAAATGAAGCCACTGCCAATCAGATGCTTTCCAGATGGTATTGTATGGTGGAT
>VUQI01006494.1:6805-24081 GCA_015106735.1 Paratilapia polleni
GAAAAATGTTTTATTTAAAAAAAAAAAAAAAAAAAAGCTTGGTATTGTTGCCTTATATTAAAAAGGGTTTTTTTCCCCTTCTTCTGCTACACATGTGCAAAGTTATGACTTTATTTACAGCTATCCAGTCTTTTGACATGATCAGCATTGTGCAAGATCAACATGCTAGTTCATGTTATGGATTTAATAAGCCAGGGAAAACAACTTGCGTCTTTAATATCAATAATCAATAGATATGCCTGCTACCCCACAGCTGAAACTGTCTCACAAACCTCAACTCTGCACATGTGTAAGAGCAACAACATGATTAGCTTATACATTTCTGGTTTGGCTGTTGATTGGCTCTTTGGGGGCAACCGTCATCTTTGGCATAATAAATTCTTCGGTAAGTTTCCACTGAGTGCTAATACTCTGGGTACACAGTTTTTTTCACATTCATATGCCCTGCTGTCATTATACCTGGATCATTTCTACAACATTTTTTAATTACCTTTATTATCAGAATGACAGCAGTCTAATTCACCGATACTAACTGCATGTTCATGTTTGTGTAACCTTTAATAGCTCATAGTAGCTCAACTTACTGTGCATAGTAGCAGTTGGTGAAAGTTACGCACAGAGCTTGTATCCCACAGGTAAAACAGTGGGCGTTAGATCCCATTACCACCTGTGAACAATGTACAACTTGGCATACTGATGCTATAAAAAATCAAATCCAAAAGTCTTGCGAATAAACTCCCTGCAAAGTTCCAGCTACAATATAATGTTGGTAATATCACTGGCTTCCTCCCATGCTCCGTTTGCCACGTGAAAGCTCTAACACAGACAGGGAAGGGAGATTTAAATAGCGAGGATATTGGAACTATATGACATTTTTCTTTGCCTAGGAAATCCAAATCTGTGATATTACCATTTCAGGGCTGAACGGATTTAAAGCACGATAGACTGATATATCTTGGGACAGGGTGAAATAGATGAATCTCAAGTTATTTACCCTTTTTAATTGGAAATGTCTGTCACAGGGCAGCAAGCCGAGTCCTGTTCCAAGCCATTACCTGTCTGCCTTGATTATTTGAAGGCATTTTAAAAAGAGTGAAGTGCTGAGTGTCAAAGGTAGCTATTGAATTTATTCCTGTTGGATTTCTAGGCTTAAAAATACAAGTGCTGAGGAGTAGAAAAGCTCATAAAAGGTCAAGTTGTTAATCACATCACTACATTTACTATTTCACTGATTCACAGATGACGACTGACAAGATTTTGCTGACAGAAAATCCAAATAGTTTAATTTACTTTGAAGCTAAACTCTTTAGTTTGACAACCCCTTGGAGTTTTTATGATTAATCCGTCACCAGTTGAGCATCAAACTTTTGTGACCAACAAACTAGCAAGAAGTGCTTTCCCTTAACAGGGGTCTGGGTTTGTTTTTAATAGACAACAAGCTGTGGTTTCCTTTGAGCAAGCCCATGGGGTTTACTCATAATTGCTCCCCAGGGTCCTGTCAATACTTTCTACCTGCTCTTGAGCTCTCATTCCAGGGCTGTCATCGTGGCTGTCTGGGCCCATGAGTGACACTGCAGCGTCACAGGATGAGCTCTGTCGAAAGATATCTCTGACTCCAAAGGAGAACGCCACTGGGACACTGCCAGCCCAGCTGATGATGTCACACTGTGACAGCGGCAACTACTTAAGCTCAAAACTGTTGAATGTGGACTGCCCAGGGACTGTGAGGGTTATCACCGGGCTGCCATTCTGTACGTGCACTGAGTATGTGCATGAAATGCTCACTAAAATTAGACCCAAATGCATATCCCCAGAAACCGCCAAACAATATTGTTCACCAGAACTGTTTTGCTGTAAGTCAAGACATGTTCTTGGACTACACTTAGACTACCTTGTGAATCCCTCCACAAAGAAGCAAACAGTTCAGTAATGATCTCATCTCTTATTCATAAAGTAGTACAACTCTTGACAGCACCAACATCTCAGTATATGCTACCAAAAAATATACGAATTATAGCAGTAGCTGCAAAACAGCCACTCTAGTCTGCATTTGTCACAGGAAAGAAAATACTACACCTGACAAAACCATGATTTAAGCACTAGTAGTAACATGTTCTTTACCTCTGAGGCAGCTGAAAATGTGTTTTGACTCTGACAGTACTAAAAGCAGCACTTTTGTTTGAGTCATCTCCCCATGCAAACGTGGATCTCTTGTGATTGTGCTTGGGCTGCCTGTCCACAGTCTCCAGCAGCAGCATATAAAGGCTCATTTGCACCATCTGCAGTAGAGGTGACAGGGGCAACTCAAGTGCCAAGGGGCTATTAAAAAACAGCAAAAGTACAGCTGCCACAGTCTACCTGCTCTTCTGTTTTGTCCTCTATGGATTTTTTCCTTGGTTGAATTGGTCTTTGGGTAGCTTTTGAAGGGCAGCAGTGAAGACAGAGACATTGTGCGCTTCCAGACTGTCACAGCAGGGATTAGCACTTGTTGGCGAATGCTGTGGGCTGTATATGGCGACAGGAGGTTGTGGGAATGGTCTGCTTCATGTAAAGTGTGATTGCATTTGGCTCCGGTGTTGTATAGTAAAGCTGAATGGCCAGTATCAGGAGGAGAAATGGTTTTTAGCCACACTAGCATTATACATATATACTTATATATACAAAATCTCAATAATGAAGGGAGGGCTTATCGAGAAATTTTGCACAGACATCCAATGGTATAAGGAGGTTTTTGTGACTTTGGTTATCTTCAAGCTTTTTCTATAGCATTTTCTATAGCATCCACCATTTGTTAAGCAATTTGTTTTTCAGTGAAATGCCTTAACAACTATCCAGTGGATCACAATGAAATTTACAGTCATGCTTCACAAAGCACGTATGCTAAAGGCTTTAATGATCCCCTGATTTTTCAACTAGCACCAACTTCACTGGTTTAGTATTACAATTTTGATTTGATAAAATCAAACAAAAATAATCATTATATGTACTCATTATTAATGGTAATATTTTACCAAACTGACACAAAGCACTGATGTGCCTAAATACTGTACAGCATCACGGTGCGATTAGCATGGCTGTGGACTCATATTCTTGCATTTAGATTCTGTCAATGCAGAATTTCTGTCACATCTTTAGTTTGTTTAAACTCTGAATGTCAGTGTCAAAGAAGAGAAGAATATGCTCTCAAGCCTGCAGATGTACAACTAGACAGTTGCAGGCAAATATTAGTGTGCCATGCTTCTCGGTAAACTGCTGATGAAGTGAGGGATTCCACTTTGATGGTAATTTGAGCACAGACATTTTAAGACAAGGCTATTCCACAAGGGTTGATTTTGTCCCTTCACATTTCTGTCAGGACTTCCTACTTCCAGAAACTTCCTAACAAAGTTAGTGATCATCGGTGCAATGTGTCATGCTTCTGACGGTTTGATTGTTTCTGTGTTTTCACATGCAGAGGAGCGGAGAGAAAAAGAGAGCTTCATGTGTTGCTCAAGGTCCTTTTAGATACTCCCCATCCCACATCTCCCTGCACAATTAATTTTATCTTTGGGGTATTATCAAGAGGAAGCCTGGCAAAGCAGCATGACAGAAAAACGGTCCAGAACCCCAAGGCCCAGGGTGGGAATTAATCTGTTTGACAAGATCTCTCACAAACGATTTGCCTGGCTTTCCTTCAGTTGGATGTTGCCACTACCCTGCATATCTGAGGAAGTGAAGAATAAGCGTGTTTTAAACACAATGCAGACTGAAGTGACTTAAAACAGTGAAGTGAGCAGTGGCAGGGTGTTGCTGATGTGTTGAAAACACAAAGAAACATGTAGGCTTGACAGGTGTTAGGGCAACCTTTATGGTACGCCTGTTAAGTGAGCATTCGCATTGTTCAGATCAACCATGCAGTCAGAATAATGAATTCCCATCATGGCTGGCTGACATTGGCATTATTTTCGAAAACAAAGCAGAATTTAGTCCTAAATCAAAAACCCCAAAATGGTTTGCCTTGTTTTACTCATGCTTTCCAAACTATTGACATCGAGCAGACGTTTGATGCATTATCTGGGACGCAGAAAATTAATCAAAGTAATGATTGAATAATTATCTCAAGTGCAATTAATTAAACATGCCAATGAACTCATCTTGAACAGCTGTCCTTGCTGCACCACTTAATCACTTGTGAGAATTACCAAACACAAATGGAGGACGCCGAGTGCATGCAATAATCTCTGCAAAGTGCATTGTTTACAAACAGTAATTAATATCACACCGTGTATTAGCAGGCTAAGTGACTGCAGTGCACTTCTATAATTGTACCAGTGAGAGTTGGGTTTCTTCCCCACTCTTGCCTCAGACACCTCTTGTTAAGACAGGAGACAGATTATGAGACTGAGCACCGACATTAGAGTCCACATTCCCTCTGATTTACAGTGTTTTTGATTCTATATTTTGTGTGTGTGTGTTAGTGCCTTATAAAAAAAATGCAGGTAAAACATCATTCCTCCTTGCAAAATCGCTAATATAACCTAAAATGACCTGGACACCAGTATGATAAATCATACCTAGGCCAAATTGTATCCACATACAGTAAAACTGATTTATTTTATGATTCTGAGAATGTGAAATACTTCCTGCTATATTTATTGGCAAAAACTACCTAAAAGTGTAAGTGAGCTTTTGGCATCTCTAGGCTCTAGCTGTGACCATGCCAAATATGGGAGTCTGCAGAATTGTATGATGAGGTAATCACATATAAGACTTTCATGGACTGTGGAGCTTGACAGTCACAGTAGACTTCAGGAACTGGTCTCTGTGGCTCTGGCATATGAAGGTATGTCATATGGCACACAGTCCTGTGAAAAAGAAAGTTTTCCCAAGACTGTGTACAGTTAGTAGCAGCCAGGTGCTGATAATCAAATGCACTTGATTAGCTGATTATCAGCAAAGTGTGACCACTTCTATAAAAGTAGAAATTTTGGCAGGTTGCTGATCTGGAGCATTCAGGTGTGTGTTAACACAATGCCACAATCTTCCCACAGGTGGATGTTCCAGCAAATTCACCCCAAGGTCAGATCGTGCAGTGTTCAAAGAAATTGCAAAAAACCCAAACGCTACATCTCAGACTCTACAGGCCTCAGTTAGCATGTTAAATGTTAAAACAAGTATGGCTTGTTTGGAAGGGTTTGCTGGGAGAAAACCTCTTTGCTTTAAAAAGAACATGGCAGCACATCTTAGGTTTGCAAATCTGCATCTGAACAAACCACAACACTTCTGGAACAATTTCCTTTGGACAGACAAGACCAAAGTACAGATGTTTGGCCATAATGCATAGCGCCACATTTGTCAAAAACCAGCATAACACAGCGTATCAGCACAAACACCTCATACCAACCGTAATGCACAGTGGTGGAGGGAAGATGGTTTGAGCTCATTTTACAGCCACAGGACCAAAGCCACAGAGTAAGGCCATCTTTCCAATAGCTAAAGCTTGGCTGAAATTGGGGCATGCAACTGTCCATTGATCCCAAGCACAGCAGCAAATCTACGACAGAATGACTGAAAAAGAAAAGAATCAAGGTGTTGCCATGGCCCAGTCAAAGTCCAGAAATCAATCTGATTGAAATGCTGTGGCGGGACAATTCCTTGTGTCCTGAGGGCCGGCTGTGAATACTTGAATACTCAGCTTCACCAGCCTTATTAACAAAACATGTATAATCTGATACACTTCTCGGAATCAACGGAACAGGTGCAACACTCACTCTTGCTGCTGCAGTGACACCGATGCAAGAGTATGTGCTTAAAAAAATAACATCTGTTGGCAACACATATAGTGACCTCCCTCTCTACCAACATTTTAGACACATCGCTTCTCAAAAAGTATAATCAGAAAAAATAAATAAATATAGATATACTTAAAGGCTGCAAAAAAGTGACCTGTTCACCAGGTTGCAATGTTGCTTTATAAAGACACCATATAGAGTGTTTCCTTGTCTTTTTAAAAAACTGTGAGTGTGATTGTGTAGCCTTGTCCATTTGTATGTGGTTTGACTGGTTTATCGTGAGAGCCATAACAAACCATAAAAACTCAGTATGCAGAAAACTTTCCTCCTTGATGAACATATTGGCCAGATTTATAAATCATCTGGTACCAGTTAAATCAAAAACAGTGTTGGCCTACAAAATAATGACATGGTAGTTTGTGTGAATTATTTATTCAAACCGCTGGTTTATAACACTTCATATGTGGTCGATCATGAGTTAAAGTTATGGTTTATGGATGAAAACGGTGCTGTAGATTTGTAGCTTAGCTGAGCACAATGAACTCCTGCATTGTAACATAGGCACCCATTATAATAATATCAGCAATTACATGCACTTATAATAGCTTACATAAAAAGATGCTTTTATCATTAGAATATAAAACCACTGTTGGATTCTGAATATAAAAAAGGTTAATTAGCATATTCATTATGATTTTAATATGTTTCACAGTACTGTACTTTCAGCGAGGACTGTAGCATTGGAGCACAAGTGAGATACTACAGTAATTAAAATAAGCTTCATGCAAACTGGGTGACTCACTGTTTCTTCTCTCTTCTGAACTTCACAGAATTCGCATGTATAACAACAACACAATTAAATGTCTCAAAAGCATGGTAAGGGATGATTAAATACAGCAGAGATGGTCTCTTAGAACCATGTGTGAGACAAAGGTAAACCATTAATTATTATAAAGTTGTGTATTTTTAATTGAGCTCAGAATGTGCCCATGAATAATCTGCTGAAGAACATTGCTGCTATACCTAGTGCACGAAAATGTGTTTTAATAGAAAGGGTAAGCCAAAAGTTGCTGGCAAAATTAGCTATATACAAATTATATATGTATATATGTATGCATGTGTGAGTGTGTGTGTATAACGTAAACGTAAAGACTTGACATCAAAATCTGCATTTAGATCCACAATTTCGTAAAACAGACTGTCACCAGCTATGCCACTTAATGTGTAAAAATTGTAAAGATTTCTGCGTTTGGTAGAACTCTGTAGACTCAATTGAAAAAGACTATTTGCTACAAAAAAGTAAGATGGGCATTTATTGTCATTCTGTTGTTACAACAAAACGCCATTCTCCTTTCATCTTGTGTTTTCCTCTTTGTTGCTTATTTATCAGTCTTTTTTCGTATCCATGTATTCATGTCAGAATACGCTTAACAGCTTTAAGAATTACACATTTTGACTGGGCTAAAAACTAAGCTTTAAAGTAGAAAGTCATTTTGCTGCTTGTCGCAAGAAAAAACATCCAGTCACTTTGATCATTTTATTGTTTGTCCAAGCAGAGAGCCTTGTTGGAATCGATTTCCCTCCAGTATAATTGGTGTCATGCATGGTTTGGCTAAATAAGCCGTCACACCAGAAGATACTCTGGCAAACTGAAAGGGCAATGCTGACATTTTGCTTAAGAATACACTGAGTAGTTGCATTGACCCCAAAGGTTTTTGGGTACAAAGCTCTCAATAAGAATTACTCACTTTGTTGAAAATACCTGTTATCTAATCAGCAACAATCAATGATACGTTCTGTTTGAGGTTCTAAGGTCACTTGGTGCCCTGTATGCAATGTTGTTTGCTCTCAGCAGTCTTGTTTTCCCAGCTCTAGCTTTTCCAGTTGGGCATAGTTTATGTATCATTCAGATCATGAATAGGAATAACATTTGCTGTTACCAAATTTTGTAATACATCTCGCTTTAGCTTATGTGTTTTTAGCAGGCTTGTTTCTGTAATTGAAGTGCATTACCACAAAATGGGTTCACCTCATCATTCAGTCATGCTCAGTCAAAGTCTGTAAAAACCCCAATTCACTGTCAGCTATCCAGAGGAGCATAATGTATTTTTGTTAACAGAAAGTACAAGGTTAAAAGGTTAATATCTGCCAGTGACTACAATTCTCTGTGCTATTGTAGCAGTGCATCCCCTCTCTCTCTTCCTCTCTCTCTTCTTTGCTCTTTCACAATTGTTTTATTGTGTGAGTGCACACTCACACAGATGCTCACTCGCACACACGCACACACACACACACACACACACACTCCATGGTTCTCTCTCTCCTCCCTTCAGTGTAAAAGTTGCAGCAGAGCCATCCATCCAAACCCATAGACCATGAAATTAGGTTAAGACGTAAGGCTGTGAATGACACAGGTGTGGATACAAATGAGAACATCCGAATGAAGAAGTACAGATCCAAGACGGCTGATACTGTAGTCGTTATAGGCATTTAGAATTATATTTCACAGATACCTCCTTCATTTTATTTAGCCCACTTTTTCTCTTGTGTATTAGTGGTCAGGGCAGGACATTAGCATACATGCTGGGAAGCTGTGCGTAAGGATATTAGGAGCACTGTCATATTCCAAATCTCATTTCCCTTAAAAAACTTTAAAGTCACTCATGCTTGTCTGCACTCCTCTGCTCTCTTGTATAAATCACAGCATTTCTTTTGTTTCTTTTCCCTTTTTTGAATGCATTCAAATATTAAAATTTTCCAGTCTTGCCCTTTGTAATAGTTTACCTCCATGTACGACCAAGATTTAACAAGTGATAACCACAACTGCAATGACTGGTTCCATTTTTGTGACAGTACTAATTACTTTGGTTTTGAACAACTCACTTAATTTAGATAAAAGACAATGTTTTTTATAGCAAATATGCAGGAGTGAAGCAACTACAACTACTTTGGTTTGTGTTATCGAAAAAACATCATTTTTGCACCACTATACAACATAATAATTCCTGGCACTGCAAATTAGTCAGTGTATCATCTGCTCTTGAAATCACCCATCATTGCTAGGAACTCAACTGCTATGATAAGTTGGTCCTGTGTAAACTGACATTGCAATTTTAAGTAATTTAAGACATAAGTAAATTCATTTTAATATTCACTGTACTAAATGTGTTGTAAAGAGTAAATGTTTTCCTTTTTATGACCCATTTCATAGCATGGCGCAGTAATAAGTCATAATTTATTGTAGTCAAACTGACTGTTGTTTGCAGTGCTATCCAGCTAAAAATGTGGATACACAAAGGTATATAAAAAATAAATACATAAATAGGTAAAAACTATTTTAAAAAAAAAATCAATGAAATTGTAAGAAACGACCATAAGGATTAAAAACTGTAATGCAGTTAGTTAAATTGAATTTAAGTTGAATTACACCCAGTCTTGAAAAAGTCATTATAAATTGATGAGAGGATTAAAATTATTTAATTTCATTTAAAGGTGGGATGATTATGAAAGTTATGATGACAATTTTTTTACATTAGTGTAGCTTTTATAGTCCTCAATAATGAAGGGATGTGTAATGGAAGATTATTTCCTCAAGTGCTTTTTGAAATGCAGGTTGATAGGAAAGTAAAGTAATTCACTGGTGTTTGACAGTCCCAAATTTGGCTATTAACCATTATGCTGATGGATTTAAAGTACTGCATTAAGAGATAAGCCAAAAACAAATAGTTAAATATGATAAAGGAAAGTAGATAACGGAAAGGTTTTGTAAGTGATGTAAAAAAAAAAAAAGTGGTAGTGTTTTGGCAAGTTCTACACTCAGTGTGCAATCATTTCCAAAGAGCTCTGATGGCAAACACCCAGTCAATGTAGACTTTGAGAAAAGCCAACCATAATATAATTTACTCTATGTATAGTGGAGACATGAATCTCCTCTTTCAAAGCCCATCCCTTTTATTTTTCTGCTCACATAGTACAGAAAAAGGAGTAGACAAACAATCACAGTGCTCTTAAACCATCAGATTTAACATCAAACCACTATAGAAAGTGTCACGGCTTTTGAAAGCAACAGCATCTAGAGCTGGTAATGTAGGACCACTACACTGACTATTGCTTTTACTATAATAGGTATTGACCTCTGCATCAGCAAGAATCTGCTGATATCTGCAGTCCTTCAAACTCCACTGAATTCAAACATGAAAAGTTTCTACTGCAATCACCACACGTCTAAATTCATACAAAAGACTGCTGGGCACTTAAAAGAGAATAAAATATGTGCAACGATGAATGTGATATCAGCTGAATCGGATTTTGATTGATAGTCCCTTTGGGGGCATGTGGGGTGCATGAAAGAGAGAGTCAAAAAAGAATTTGCCAACTAATGGTCCATTCCGTTTTTGAATTATGTTTAACCTGGGTATTCAAGATACCATGACAGTGATAATTAAAGACTGGAAGTGTGAGTGGAATTGGAATGCCAATCAAGAAAAACAAAACCTATACATTCCAACAACAAAGCTTTCATTAATTTCATTGGAGGACTGAGAAATAATTACCTTCCAGAGACTCTAGCAGATTTACATAAAGCGTAAATGTAGTGGGTCTAACTCTGCATTGAGTTGTGTAATAGAAGAAAGACACAATTCCACAAAATGTCCCTGAACACATTATTTCCACCAATAGCAATAGTATTAGTATAGTACATTCAGAGTGCAGACCATTTGTAGGATATCTGCTGGATCTGTAGGATCTGCAGTGGTGGAGAAATAACACTACTGGACCTGCAATGGTGGAGGAATGACAATGACACATTCTAAGTCCACATTGTAAGAGACTATATGCATTACTAAAAGAGTGAAATATACAGTGCTTAACAAATTTATTAGATCACCACCCACCATGTAAGGTTTATGCCCTAAATGAACAGTATTGGTAATTAGCAAAATAATTTTGTTATGTTTCTGTAATGGTTAATCCACCAGTATGTGCAAGCTCATTGATCAAAATGATACTTTTAATGCTAAAGTAGAAAAAATAGTAACGCACATTATTATTTTTTGATTAAGATGTCAAGTTGAAGTTATTTACTTACATTCCTGAACAGAAAAAATAGTTTTAGTGGTTGAATGTTATGCTTGATTAATTTCTGATTAATTGACAGATTGAGAATGAGATTCAGATTAATCTCAGAGAAGTCCAGTGCGCCAGCTCAAATTTAGGTATAAACATTCAGTTTGAAATTTCTCACTCCTCAAGGAAAGAATCCACCTTAACACACACACACATATATATATATATATATATATATGGATTTATATAGATAGATAGATAGATATAGATATATGTATATATATGTATATATACGTGTATGTGCATATATATGTGTGTGTGTGTTTGTGAGTGTGTGTGTATATAGATAGATAGATAGAGATATATAGATAGATAGAGATATATACTAAACAAAAATTGCATCCTTCAAAGGTCTGTTTTTCCAAATATACAGTGGTATCATACAACTACAAAAATCAAGATACAATGCTACTATAGTTCTATTCATAGCCTTGGATGCAATGCAAAGTTTGTATGGAATAAATAAGACTTATGTGGAGAATCTGAATCAGCTCATTTAATGTGTCATCTGTGCTTGCATGCACACACACACACACACACACACATGCATTTAGTTATACTATATAAGCACTTGTGGGATGCCAAAGGGTCAAGTGGTTTTCACTGTGTGCTAAGAAAAAGTCCTGACGCTTGCTAATATTTCCTGATGTGTTCTTTTATTTGAATACCGGGTGCTGCCTCAGCTAGCTCCTATTGTCAGAGCTCTCTATTTGAATGTCAACACTATTATTACAGCAGGTGATGCAACAGCAAGTGTCTTTCTGTCTGTCTGGCTGCTATGCCCTGTCTGTCTCTCTGTGTCTTTGTGTGTCTCTCTTACCCTCTCCTGCTTTCTTTCCCTCAGTTTTGTTTAATAGCTATCATTATGTGTCTGCCAAATGGAATCCATTTGAAACCCGCTTTTTCTACCCTTTGCAAGCATCTCTATTTTTCTAGGCTTGACATTCTACCACTCTTTCACACTTAGACTGTAATGGGTGAAACAGAGAACGTTCTCTGTTGCTGTCTTGCCTCTCTTTCCCCATTGTTTACAGGCGAAGCCCTGACAGTGGAGCTTCTGACTAGCTTGGGGAAAATGGACACTTTGACATTTCACACCCTGAAATGTGGCAGGGCATGGTATTACTAGTAAATGCTGTTCATTACTGCCTTGACAGCTGATGACCACGATTCAACCTTCCCACACCTGCCTCTGCCAAGACTGCACAAAAAAAAAGGGACTTTCTAAATTCAAGATGTTCAGTGCGATCAAAGCTGAGAGGCTGTGTTCTTTCCTTCTGCTCTTCTGTCTCCTTGTCCTTACTTTCAACTATGTAATCAAGTGCACTTTATTGCTGTCATGTCTGCATAGGTCTGACTATATTTTCAACTGAGGCTTCATTGATGTTGAGAGACTTGAGATGGTGGTGGTGGTGGTGGTGGTGGGGCATCAGGGCTTTGGAAACGGGATGATATATTACCTTTTAGAACAAAAAGGAGAGCTAAATAAAAAGTTTAAAAGAATTTGACTTGTCGGCATGGAGTTTTGTAATAAGGGAACAGTAGCAATAAAGGTTAAATCAATTTGTGTGTCACACTGAGATATATATCCTTCAATATGAGCTAAATTTCTGGCCTACATTTCCTGCCAAAGCAGTGAGATGGTGGATTGGTGGGGCACCCATGAATCAGAAAGCCTTCATATGAATTTATTGGGATGTATAAGCTTGTAAAATTAAATAGTAAAACTGTAAGAATGTACTTCATCTCTACACATTGGCGTACGTATTCTACCAAATGATTAAGACTCAATTATGACACGGCTGTAAAAGGTTCATTCTTATATGATACGCAGAATGAAATTTAGTTCAAGTGCTCGTGTATTTCCTTGTTCAAACTAGACCCCTAATTCATTGCTTATTCATTAAGGTATTGCTTTTTTCAATTTGTTCAGTATGTCATTTTAAGTCAGCACAGTTTTGGCAAGCATGCTTTAATGAATCTGGAGTGGTCTGATTGCTTAGAGACTACCATTTCTTCATGATTTACAATGGGGAATAAGGTGATTTCATTTTCTTGTAAATTTTAATCTGCACTGCCACTGAGATTCACAGCTGTTTGCTGTGCTTATGGGAACACTATAGACTATAAAAAAATGACCCAAGCAAATGAAAATTTATGGGAGTTTAATTTAGGTTTTTTTTTTAAGAGTCAAAATTAGACCAAACTGGGAAATTTTGCAAAATATGATAGCCTGTGTAGTGTAAAGACATCTTGTTTCTACCAGTTTGAAAAGTGAAATGAAAGTCAAGTTCACATGAAAATATTGGACTTCACAGCCATGTTTTACAAATCCAGTTGAAACCAGTTAAGTGCAATATATTAGAATTCAGAATGAATACATTAACATTTAGGTAAGAAAAATACAATATCCTCAGCATAATGGAAAAAGAGGAACAAAGTTATATATATGCAAAAAGTAAATGTGTAAGACAGCTCCATGGTTCTCTAAACAGATCAGAGAAGGCAGTGCTTGATAAAGTTTAATCCATCAAAGAAAAAAGAAAAATCTGAACTCTTCAAATACAGATTATTTGCTGTCACTTAGGCATAAATGGCAGAAAGTTTATTAGGTTCTGTATTTGGAGCCATGGCTCAGTCCTTTGAATTCAGAATGGTGAATTGAGAATGACAGAAAAAAAAAAAAGGACTCAAAATTGCTAACAGGATTGCTCAATAGCCACTACTCCAAAAAATAATAGACTTAGTTTTTGTACAAGAAATAGTCCAAATGGCGAAGAAAAACTGCTCAGTAGTTAATGTGTTCATATTGTAAGCAATCATACAGTAATTCATCTTCCCTTGAGTTCCACATTGGCTCTCAGCCTTCAACCGCAGTAATTTTCCTATTTAGAAGAGACATTTTTGTGCTTTCACGCAGTTTCTTTCTTTCTCTTTTTTTTTCTTTTGGAAGAGATTATAAACTTTGATGTAGTGTGAACAAAATATTTATTAAACTACTCACTATTTATTAAATATACAACTGTTGAAAGAGTCAAACACTTGATTCAGCTATTTTGCTTACACCATAGAAATCAAATGTTTGTTTAATTGTGTAGTACACAAAAGATTTATAAAACTTTTGATATGTTTATTTAATAAGGAACAAAACAATCAGAGTACTAATTATGCTTTTAATCATTAGTTTGGACATTTAAATAATAGATCTGGCCAAATATTTGCCTCTTCTGCTACGACTGACTGATTATGTAAATATTAGCCATACACAAAGTGATGATCGAATCATCTATAGCAAACATGACCCATGATCATTGCATTTGTAGGGTGTGGACAGGATGCGTGTAAACTTTTTAATACTTCTATTTTACAAGGGAAAAAATGATCAGAGATATATAAGAATGCTGCTTTTGGCAGTGGATTAGGCCTGTAATAAAAAGATAAATTGTGCATAATTACAGATATTCTGCAATATGGAATTAGTATGAATGTTTTTTTTTTCATTATATAAACATTTAAAGTATGCTGTTATTTCTTTTGTGGCCAGGCTTACACCAGCCCTCTTAAAATCCTGATTTATTACATGTGGAAGGACAGATTACCCCTATGGAGTGAGAACCAAGACATACTAGGCAGCGCAGATATAGTGTGTTGAAAAAAAAAAATCACTGCCTATTGACTCTGTGTGATTGTGAGCTGGAGAATAAGTCTACATAAACCACATTTCATCTCACAGTTTTTGACCTATGTTTAAAATTTGCTATGCTATAAATGTCTGACATATGAGTCTCATCGCTGAAGAGGTATGGAATTCATTTCGGCACAAGTAAGCATTTTAATATGATTGGTGCTAATATCATTCATATTGGCAAAATTTGCGGTTGAGCAGCTGAAAATTCTCATATCCGGTGGGATGGGGACTGGTACTTTTTCTTCTAAAGAGGAACAGCAATATTGCATGTCTTTTTGAGTATATGCAAAGCATTTCCCATTTTCCTCCGACAGCACTCACTCAGAGCAGCCATGGCAAATATCATTAAATGCCCTGCTAACACCCCCCCCCACACACACACACACACACACACATACACACACACTTACTTTCGTGCATGTGCAACCACATATGCAAAACCACCTCTCCCTTCTTTCTACCCATACTCATTTTTTCCCTCCTTTTTCTTCCTGGCTATCACTCAGTGGCAGTGCACGAGGGAAAGAGAGTGCATTGATCTGCCAAAGTGAGCAGCCATTTCACAGGGCGAGTCTGTGCAGCATTCCTGTCCCTGAATGGGAATTGCTCATTTCACCTGGCTGCCTTGCCAATAGCAGACTAGTGGGAAGCCCTGCTGGAGAGGGACAGAGAGAGGGAGGGAGCGCAGGAGTCAGGGGCCTGGTCAGGGCTTGGCAGGAGGCAGATAAGAGCTCCTCATGTTGCTCCTGCATGCACTTACCACTACTGCTAGAGCTCAGCCTCCCTTTCTCTCTCTCCGTCTTCCACACACTGACATGCACATACACATAGCTTTTCTCCACACATGTGAGGCACTAATAATAACTTTGGCGTTCTGGTGAGTCAGCCTTCTTTCCTCAGGCAAGGATAAAACTAAAACATGGTGCCTTTATTGAGTCTGAAATCACTAACTGTGGAATTCCCAGAACAGGGCTTTAACTCAGCCTGTATTCCATTCATTGCCAAGATGCCATGTGTCCTCAAGATCTAATATTGTGTCCAAAGCAGGTGCCGATAAACTGATAAACAAGGCAATAAACTATTTAGGATATTCACACAGACAATATAGAGTACAGAAAATATGACGTTTTGTAAATCTAGTGTACAGACTAGAAATGTCACATTACAAGCCTGACTTTTTTAGAATTATGCTATTTTTAGAATTGTGCATTTTTTTGGAGCTGGTTAGAGTAGATAGCAGATGACTGGTGAAACCAATTCCTCAAAGTCTTGAGTATCTTGTTGATTAGAAGAACAGTGCTTTGGCTACAGGTTAACTAAAAGTGTTGTCCACACTGCAGACAGTCCCCCATGTGCCAAAAAGTCCTTGGGAAGACACTGAACCACATGTTGCTGCTAATGACAGGCTAGCATCTTGCATGGCATCTGCTGACATGGGTGTATGACTGTGTGTGAGAATGAATGAATAAGAAACACATTTTAGATAAAGCCATTTAATGAACCTATACTACATGGACTAAAGTACTGGTCCATCTGCACCGACAGGAGCTGCTCAGCCATGGAAACACATGCCATGAAGCTCCCGGTGCACAGTTTTTGTGCTGATGTTAATGCCAGAGGAGGTTTGGAACTCTGCAGTTACTGAGTCAGCAGAGCGCTGGCAACTTTTACGCACTATGAGCCTCAGCACTCGATGACCGTGCTCTGTAACTTTACATGGCGTGCCACTTTGGGACTGAGTTGCTGTGGTTCCTAAAAGCTTCCACTTTGCAATAATACCAATTACAGTTGATTGTGGAATATCTAGGAGGGAAGAAATTTCATAAACTTGTTGGAACAGTGGTATCCTATTACAGACCCATTTTTAAACAAATGTTTGTAAAGGCCGTCTGCATGGCTAGGTGCTTGATTTTATATACCTGTGTCTATGGGATTGAAAACACCTGCATTCAAAGATTAAGAGGTGTGCCCCAATACTTTTGTGTATCTTAGGTTCAAAGTTCAGATTGGGTGATTAAACGAATGTAAACTTTCAGCCTTTTGGTGGACATTCTTTGTGTAATTCTTGACATTTAAAATTTCAGATTGGTAAGTAATCAACTTAAAGCTGAATTGCTGATTTGAGTCATAAGGTGGTGCATCTTTCCTTTTGGTCGTGCTGAGTTGGAGTTGAGAGTTGCAAATGTAGTGCAAGGGAAATCTAGCATTGTATGGTTGATGCAGTACTGTATTACAAAGGACGAATATGTAAATCTTCATTCCCCAGTTGGAAAATTTGAACATATTACCCAACCCTATTAGAATATACTATATGCGCTGACCATTCACTATTCCAGTCACCTTTGAAGTTTTGAGCAAGGTGACAATCTTTTGTTTACCTTAGCTGCAGCAAAGGTTTAGCCATCCTTCAGATGCTACAATAAGATATTTTGTTGCAAGTTACAAAAGGATTTTTCCCCTTCTATAAAAAAAAAAGTTCTAGTAAATGGAGTAAATACAACTCTAATAAACAGCAGCCACTTTTTTTTTCTTAATCACAACTAATTTCTTGCCATTTTTATAAAGTTTTATGCTGTTTTCCCAAATATTCACTATCATATCAAATAAATCAGTTTATGTCAAGTATAACTTGCATAGAAGCAAAGCTGTAAACCTCTCAGTATCTGACTCACCTCTCCAACAGTGACACC